>JAEQML010071524.1:0-16100 GCA_016904865.1 Pissodes strobi
TATATATATATACATCTTTCTATCACTCCTGAACCATTCCATAATCCATGCTAATCTGAACCAGCTATTTATAGACTAGGGACGTAAAAAATATTTATGTATATTGGTGTATATGCAGGGTGTCCGAACCTATTTTGGAATATATACTCCTAATTTGTAACAAATAAATATCAGTATATTTTCATCTATTAATGATACTATCCTGAACCAATAGACTAATCGTCTTAACCTGAACCACATTATACAGCAATACAAATTTGAACGACGCATCCTGAACCGTTCCAACGTTGCCACTACCGACGTTTAAACGCTGCCTGCTCTCAACTTTCTGTTGAAGGGAATAAAAGATCTTTTTTTTACTACTAACATGAAAAATCACCATTATTTACTCCATTCCTCAAATGAGAAGTAACATTTCTCACCCTAGGTAAATAATAATATTAAAAAAAACCTAGGTCAATAATGAAACGGAAGCGGAAAATGTCAAAATGTCAAACTTGTTAGTTTGACAACTAGTTGTCATTTTGGATTATTTGAAAAATGAGTAGGAAATGATTAAATTCAAAATCTAATCAATTCAAATAATGATAAGGATTGTATCAGTGCTATTAGTAAGAAAATTATATACAGTATGACTCTCACTTTTCATGACTCCCCATAATATTCTTATTAATAATGCGATTTTGTAAAAATTTAGATGGAAAGAAGGTACTTTGTATGTATGGAGCTGTCAGGAGATTATTAGCGTTTTTTGGCGAGTAACCACGGTTAACTACAAGTAATACTGAAGTAAGTGCCAAGAGGGCACCCCACCACAAGTTGTACTGTCTGCTTCTGTCTTCGCCAAAATACCGTAGTTAGATCTTGCATTGCTAGAAAAGAATATAGATATTTTGCATATTTATTTGAAAATTATCAGTTTGATCAGTGCAGAACGTTTACTCATATTTTTAATGACAGAATGGTGGCCTCTGGAGATAAGCAAACTAATGGTATTTTTCGATGAATATGTTCAGGATACTTTATGCTGCCCAAATCCCATTTAGGGCACATTTGTGTAGAAATTCCGATCCGTATGAGGCTTCTATAGAAGAATTTCATGAACGTATAATTTACAAACTTGTTCAGAATGGAAAAACAAACATTTCACATGTTTAACGTTTCAAAATTAATCCGCCATGACTCCATCAAACCTCGAGTACCACACCTCGTCACTTATGTAAGTTGTAGTAAGCCGTAGTTGAAAAATGATGATGTAATGGTGACATCACGAAACTTCCCCTCACTTACCACAATTAAATTAATCCTCCTGAAAACAAAGCAGTATCCTGTAGTATGCCGTGGTTAATTGTAGTAAGCTCGCGAAAAAACGCTTCTTGTTACGATATCTGTCAGTTAGACAACTGAACTTCCAGGCTACTTGATATTTCGAACTATTTGAAAAATATGTAGAAAATGACTAATATAAAAATCAAATCGAATCAAATATGGTAATATATCAGTGTTAGTAATAAAAAAAATTCTATATATACCTCGGTTGAGAAGGCCATTATTAACCTCGCACATTATATCCTTCGGCGCTCCGCGCCTCAGGATATAAAAGTGCTCGGTAAATAATGGCTTACTTCTCAACCTAGGTATATAATATACTATTAAACTAGTAGACTGAATCTCTTGACTACACGATTGACCCTATTCTGATAAGCCTATTGGAATTGCGGATTTTTCATATTGGAATCAATTTTATTAATGGCTCTCCAAAATCAAAAACATAAAGAAATATAATAAAACTAAAAAACTAATTTACTAAAAAACAAATTTTATTAGTTTTCTCTATGATCAAAAATTATTAGCCTAGCTGGCCATACGCGGGATACCAGGTACGTATGGTAAAAACGTACTACCTACAGAAAAAGATTTGCCAAATTGCAAACGTAATATAACTTAATAATTTTCATATGGCAATCGAAAGTCGAAAATTCATGGTACAAATAAGAAAATGTTTTAGATATTTTATGAGTTATCATCAGAGAGTGTTTTTATTGAAATACGAATATCACCATTTGCTTTGAACCTAGTCTATTTTAGTTTTATGTAAATTCCAAACTGATTTTAAGATAGATGCATCTTTAAAGCAAAGCATCATAACTATCGCGTTTAGTTATTGACATTTTATATAGAAAATTAACAAAATTATACTTAAATATTTCAAAAATGCATACGGATGCAATTTAAAATAATAAAGTTTGGACCGTTTCCGGTAAAACAAAAATTAATCATCGTTTTTTTTCAAAATCTGCATGTCACTCAATTCTACCAATAAAGAAAATAAAAGATTTATTCCTAGGCCGTATTAAAATAGAAGACAATCCAATTTACAATGTCTGACTTGACTTCGCATACATTAATGTTATATTTCGTGTAAATGTTTTTATTACAATATCGTACTATACGACATAGATTACAGAAAAATATGTAGACACAAATATGTTTGGGAAAGTGCTTTGCGAAATATTTCGCATGTTTTCAGGTAAAAAAATCAATACTTACCAGTAGGAAACGCAAAGTATCACAAATATTTTTACACCAACCATCATTACTGGTCAAAAACAATGAGAGTAAGTATTAGTACGGCGGTTAGTCAGCGATATTGGCCCCAACCTTGCATTTTGGAGTAGAGCATTGAGATTTGGCACAGTGGTGGTGCATGCCCATACCTCACTTTTAAGAAGTGGAACCAAGGTTGCAACCACGGGAGAGCGGCGGTATGGCGGGTTGCATATCTGCCAAAGGCAAATTTAAGAACATCGTTAAACGAGCACACCTGACCGTTTCTATGGGTGAATCTCACTCACAAATATTACGGGAGCTGTTATGAAACGTAACTGGACCATGTGCCAGTCGCGTGGTGGCAGGTTGCCTACCCTCTAGGCGCAGAAATTAATAAAATCGATTTTGTAGTGCTAATGTATTGCAAGCTTGGTTTCTTAATAAGACTCCAACAATTCTTGTTTCAGTACCCTGTCAACAGATACAACTGACAATGACTGACTTCTCGAATGCCGCTTTGACCTTTCGAACCTTGTTTGTTGCCGTTCTGAGGGCGGGTTACGCCTTCTCTATGCGAGAAGGCGCAACCCGCCCTCTCTCGCTTATCCTGAAATAAGGTCTATTTGCCATAGAATCAATTGTTATAAAAATGATTTTAATTAAAAAGTTAGTTTAGTATAAGCGATAGACATGCAAGGAGGTGCAGTCCGCTCCCAACAGCAGATTACAGCAATTAATCAAGACCTGGAGAAAATTTGGGGCGACAGAAATTTGGTCCAGTTCAATGCAGCAAAGACCCAAGCAGCCACGTTTACCAAGAGGGCCAATACGGCGGGCCCTGACATCATTATGGCAGGATCGACCATTCCTTCATTCTCGTAAATCGGACTGCTGAGTGTCTCGGTCACCAGCGATATGTCCTTGCATGACCACGTTGCTAAAGTCGCAAAATCAGCCTCCCAGATGCTTGGTGCACCAAAAAACTTTATACACCGCAGCAGATTCTCTTCCTTTACAAAGAGCAAATAAGACCGTGCTTAGAATATTGCTCACACATCTGAGGTGCCGCACCAAAGCACACCCTAAAGCTCCTTGATTTCATTCAGAAGCGAGCTGTTCGTCTCATCGGCGACCCGGAGTTGACCTGGAATCTGGATAGTCTGGAACACTGCAGACATGTGGCCGAGATGTCCCTGTTATACAGACACTTTCACGGCAGATGTTCCCATTGTTGAAGAGCAGCAGAATAGAAAGCGAAGTAGGGACGTTATTGAACGGTCTCTGTATACTGTATCAGAAATCTTAGCAGGGAGATGACCTCATCGATCCATCACTAGACAAGCCAACAAAGATAGATGCAGGAATCGCTACCCTGAGTAGGAAGCAGCAGAATAGAAAGCGAAGTAGGGACGTCATTGACTGGTCTCTGTATACTGTATCAGAAATCTTAGCAGGGAGATGACCTCATCGATCCATCACTAGACAAGCCAGCAAAGATAGATGCAGGAATCGCTACCCCTGAGTAGGAATCTGAAAGCTTACCAGAAACTAGGGAATATTCCTTGTAATGCCAACGCGGATGCGTTAAATGCGGGCCTTTGCATTGAGCATAATTTAAGAACCAATAACCCAAAATGTCACAAGGGCTGCTTCGTACCTTGCAATTCAACCAAGCTCAGTAGAACTTAGAGAGATATGCAGATTGGTTGTCAAGAAAATATCGAGCCATCCATTAAGTTAGCTACACGGGGAAGTCTCGAAGAGGTGAAATCAGCTAATGACAAGATAGAATGAATTTTCTGTGGCAAGCACGGGCCAAGAGTCAATCCAACTCATAGACTGACTTTCACAGAAGCTAGAAATGCGATAGAAGCCGCTGCAACCAAGAAACTAGACAGTAAGATTTGAATCGCACTCCCGGGTTGGCAGGGTAGGCTCGGCGTATGGTACCATAACAACTGTCGGACAAAGTATGTGCGAGACTTAAAAACTAACTCAAGTCTAGGTAAGAAATCGGAGCAGTTAGCTAAATTACGCGACGTTGCACTTGAACAACTGACTGATCAAGCAAATAAATACTGAAAAGGAATGCAGTGAAGATGCACCTGCATTTCTGTTGGTTGATCTTGCCCGCAGTCATGCCGACAAACTGCTTAAGGAAAGAGTGAGTAACGGGTTTGTACACTCCAGCGGCTTTAAGGAAATGCTGCTTAATTCTGAGGGCTTCATACGAGGAGTAGAATGCAAGACAAGCGAGTATGGCTTCCACAAGCACAGATCTCTCCAATCCGGAACCAGCAATCACCGTGCGGCTGGAAAGTCGGCTCGGAAGGATGGAGGATGCTCTCTAGAACTAAGCCTACATCACAAGAGACTTGTAAAGAAAAGCCGGTATCATGTAAATATAAAAATAAATGCACTGGGAAATGCAACTGCGCTAAATCTAAAGTCCTTTGCTATGAGTTTTGTTGTTGCCCATGCTTTAAGCACCTTGATTAATGCCAAAAAAGTGCCAAAGTCTGATATTTATGACCCCAATTTGTGATGTAGGTGATAGATTTAATATTATTACATTCCGTGATTACATCTAGTGCAATGAATATTATTATCCATTAATAACGATATGGAATTAATGCTAAATTCTTTAAATGATGCTGTTAAACTGTCTGTTTGTAATAAATATGGTTTTTCTTAATCATTTAGTTTTCTATCCACCTTACAACCGAGGTAACCTAAAGTTAACTATTTTGATTATATTATATTTATGAGCATACCAATTTAAGAACGTGTATGGCTCCATTGGGACCTGATTTATTCATATTTTGATTGCGGAAATGGAGTCACTCACCAAAGTCCCTAGCTTAACACTACAAAATCGATTACATTAGTTTCTGCGCCTGAGGGTAGGCAATCTGCCACCACGCGGCTGGTATATACCCCAGTTACGTTCCAGAACATCTCCTGTAATATTTTTGAGTGGTACTCACCCATAAAAATGGTCGGGTGTGCTCGTTTAGCGATTTTCTCAAAATTGTCCCTGGCAGGTATGCAACCCGCCATACCGCTGCTCTCCCGTAGGTGCAAACTTGGTTCCACTTCTTAAAAGTGAGGTATGGATATATACTACCACTGTGCCAAATCTCAATGCTCTACTCAAAAATGCAAGGTTGGTTTGACTAACCGCCGCGCCGTACTATATTAAGCAAAGCAGCTAAGTATTATTAGGTATCTATATATCTAAAATGACGACTAGCGTTTAAAAAAAAACTAGCGCCTAAGATATCTTAAATGAAGACGTACTACAATTTCGAGCTGTAAGGCAATAAACTATGACTTTGAGGTTTGGACATTATTTTTGATGAAATCTGAAACCTACTCTCCGACTTTTGGTAACGTGCTTACAAATGCACTTTTTGAAAACCACGAATCATATATCATAATGTTGTTTAATATTATAGTTTAAGTATTAATGCCACATTAAAATTTTCTGAAAAGCCATATCTAAAATATTGTGAACTAATTAAAATCATTAATTAAATATCACCCTGTCGCAAGTTTGAACTTGAACTTGAAAAATGTTATATAAACATTCACTGTTAATTATAAACAATTTGAGCGGTCGACGGGAGCGACTTTAATCCTTAATGATGCAATCATCAGCATTTTGTAACATATAAATACGCCGGCAAACGCCGAGTTAATTAGACTTTTGGGTCTCTCAAACCGCTCGATTGGTCGCTGGACAGTACACAGGTACGTCCACTTCTAGTTGTTCTATCCCACAACCCCCATAACTGAGAACACTTATACACAGGCATAAGGTTGTCAGGTCCTTACCTAACCTGGGTGAACGTATGCATAGGTATACGGCATTCGGGGGCTACTAAAAAGTATCGAGAGAGTCGAATTTATGAAGTATCAGAACTTCTAGTGAAGGGATAGTTTTTGGGGAGTTTTAAAAAGTAGTGAAAGTGCCTTAGCAATTTGTGATAAACTTAAAAGTCTTACCTTATAAATATCAGAACAAATATCTAAATAAAAGATAACCCGCTCACATAAACTTTATTAATAAAATAGTGACGTCGCTTGCTAGACAAACTTTGAACTAAGCCTCCCTCGAGAAGACATGCATTTCATATTAATTGGGTATAGTGTAAACTCTTAATTCATCTATAATCTTAAACACGCCTTTATTAGTATACAATCTAACCGTTGTTAAGTTTGTTTGTAAATAAACTTGTTATTGTTTTTATCGATGTGTCTCCTATATTATCTCTTCTCAGCTTGACGTAGTGCGTTCCTAAATCTGAGTTACTCTCCTACACGCTAAGTAAGGCGTGTCGTCACCGATAAAAAATACAAATCGTGACAGAATGGTGGAGGCGCTACTACGTCAAAAAATATTACTAGAATAAAGTCAAGTCAACTATCAGTAAAAGAGGGAGGCAAGTCAACCTATGTCATAAGTAACCAATTGAATTAAAAAATAAAATCAAATAAATCATTAATATAAAATATAAATGCATATATACATATAATATATACAAATAAGATTAAACTTTAATAAACTAGAAGTAACAAACAATAAGTCAAGCTCTCCGTTACATAGATATATACATATAAAAGCACATATTAATTTCGAATCACGCGCCGGAGTACGTCCAGTTGCTGTCATCTACGGAAGACGGGTCCGCCATCTAGGGGGTCCATGTGCTTATCTGAAACAAAGAAAGAAACTTATATTGTAAAAATAATTAAAACGGGTTCATATAAAATAGAAATCAAATAAATGTTTGACAGAAATCGATTAAGGAAAAGGCTTGGGAGCGACAAAGAAGAAGAAGCAATATTCAAACCCTCAAGACAGAGTTTACAAAGGTCCCCAACAGAATCACCCAGACTAAATCTAGAGGAGGTAGGGGAAATCCAGTTTGACTCTACCCTGATTAACCTCTTACCATTTGCGGCAGAAACAGCACACAGTACAAAGATCAACCCAACAGAGGAAAACACACATAGCCAGGAGGAACTGGACAGTGGGGAAACTTCTGAAGAAGAAGCTCCACCAAAGCCTGCAACAAGACAAATTCTCGCTAAAATGGCGAACACCACTATATTAGGGGCGATGACAAACGCAAAAAAAGCTGCCATCCCACAGTTTATAAATCCACCAACGTTTAATCCGTGCCAAAATAAAGCTAGCGAGTTTCTGAGAGGTTATGAAAGAACCGCGATAGCAAACGGTTGGGATGAAGCGTTAAAAATAGCATATTTTGGGACATTTCTCGATGGTGCGGCAAACCTATGGTTCTATCAATATACAGCACACCATCCAAATAACGATTGGAGTGAGTTGTGCAACGATTTTAAGAAAGAATTCGAGGACAAAAGTTATGAAATAACATTGAAAAAACGAGTGGAACAAAGGAAACAACAAGAAAGTGAAACAGTAGTAAACTACATATATGAGCTACAGGTGCTATACAATGACTACAAAACAAATATGGATTTAGAAGAATTTACAAACATATTTAACGAGGGCCTGACAGAAGAGAATAAATATCACTATTACTGGTTAACAAATGTCCCGAAAACTCCTCCAATAACACTAGAGGAACTAAAAGAAATCGCCAGGACAATCGATAAAGCTCCTAAGAAACTTGTCAATACTGAGGTGCAAAACAGAACATATAGGCCTCCATTTACTCAGTATCAGAATACATACAGACCGACATTTTTCCAGCCACGAGGTGCACCGAGGACGCCATTCTTACAAAATACATACAGACCGGCACTTTTCCAGCCCCGAAATACACATAGGCCGCCATTTTTTAACAACGCATACAGGCAACCATCCTATCAGCAGCAAAACACATACAAACCACCATTTAACAGCTATCAAACTAATGTAAGACCCCAAGGAAATCAGCAATATAATCCACGTAAATTTACACAACAACAAAGCTACCACCAAAATGGACAAAGAAATGGAAATAACAATCCAGTTTGCTATGCTTGCGGAAAAGCAGGACATTTTGCTGCAACATGTAAATCCCAGCAAAGATACCCAAACTCTTCCAGGTGGCAAAAGTAAGAGACACCCCTGCCACCTTGACAAGGGGAGACATGCCAGCTGGCATATTAAGCATAACCATTTTCTTAAATAACACATCACTACAAGCAATCGTGGACACAGGCTCCCAGCATAACATAATTCAGGAAAAATGGGCACCAAAAAAGCATTATAGACATAGCAATACTGTGTTAATAACGGTAGGAGGGCATAGAATCCCCGTAATAGGGGAAATAAACACACCAGTACGGATAGAGGGCAGCCAGATATTTAGAGATAGTATAAAGGCAAAAATTATATCAGCAGCCCCATATCCTGTCATATTAGGAATGGATTTCTTAATAAAACACCAAGCAGTAATAGATATACACAAAAGATTCCTAATTTTAAATAAGCGAATCCAAATTCCTCTTAATCCAGAAATAAGGAAACGAACCCCAATATCTGGCTTAGTAATACAAAAAATGGAACAAACACACAGGACAAATAGTAGAAAATCACAACAAAAATATGAACACGCAAATATTATTACTGACAGATATAATAAAACCTATAAAAAATTCCAAGCATTTATGATAGCAAATGAATTGATAACAAAAGAGAAAATGGACCACATAATAACAGAGATAAAGCAAGATATATATGCACTACCTCAAAATGTAGCCATAGCTTATGGACTGACAATAACCTTCAAAACACATAGAAAAGTACAGAGGCAAATTAAGAAAATATTCCCCAAAATTGTTAATAGTCAAAAGGGCAAAATAGGTGGCTCTACAATGATACAAAATGGGATTAAAACGGCATTCTTTTTACATATAAAAGAAGTATACAAAGAAAAGCCAAGACTTGACAAAATATACAAAAGCTTATCTACGTTATACCAACAATTAAAAAAGGATAAAATTAACACTCTAGCAATCACACGGAGGGGATGGAGACTAAACTTCACAGAATGGGATTTATTAAAGAAAATGATATATGATATTTTTAAAAAGGACCAAATAAAAATTCTGATATGTAAATCAGACTGGCAACCAGAAAACGTCAGAGAAGACAAGGAGCCCTTGTTGAACATTGATATAGAAAATAAATCCATGAGTTATAAATTAGGGTTAGCCAGGGATTACGTCATAAAGAAAGATAAGGTAGAAACTATAGAAATTAAATTAATGGGAGAAATAGAGGAAAAAGAGGTAACAGTCTGGAGTTGCAGGTATAACTCGGACTGGCTAGCCTCTAAAAGACTGACAATACAATCACATGTATATACTAATGGCGAAAAAATATTCCTAAAAGTACGCGGAAGCGCAAGGGAACCAACCAAACTGTATAAAGAATCAACAATGGCGTACCTAGAAGAAACACAGCCAGATATAAACTCTGCCTTAAATCTAAATATACAATGCCTGGAAGATGATGATAACGTAACATTAGCAGATCACAAATTAAATAACATTACCGACAAAGAGGCTAAACGAGCATTAGAGGACTTACTAATAGAATACAATGACGTATTTGCGAAAACAGCGAAACATATGGGTAGAACAGATTTAATAGAGCACGTAATAGACGTCGGGGAGGCAAAACCAGTAAAATGCAGACCATATCGTGTATCTCAGAAAGAAAGAAAAATAATTGACGATCAAATAAATGAAATGCTAGAAAGTAACGTCATACGGCCTTGCCACTCCCCCTGGGCGAGTCCTGTAGTATTAGTTAAGAAAAAGGATGGTAAAACAAGATTCTGCTGCGATTATAGAAAACTTAATAAATGTACTAAGAAGTCTAACTGGCCTTTACCGCAAATAGACGACATCCTAACTTATCTAGGAGACGCCAAATATTTCAGTACCTTGAAATTATTTTCGGGTTACTGGCAGGTGCCAATAGAAGAAAACTCAAAACAATATACAGCCTTTGTTGCACAAGGGCACGGATCATATGAATTCAACGTACTCAGTTTCGGCCTTTGCAACGCACCGGCAACATTTCAAGAACTAGCAGACAAAATATTTTGGGATATGAAATGGAAGGAAGTATTAATATATCTGGATGATATCATTATTTTTTCACAGTCAATAGAGGAACACATCCAAAAATTAAGAAAAGTATTCGAACGGCTACGACAAGCCAACCTAACACTCAAACCTAATAAATGTGAATACCTTAGAGAACAAATAAGAATTCTAGGATTTAAAGTCAGTAGGGATGGCATCCTCCCAGACGACGACAAAATCATTTGTGTACAAAAATTTCCAACACCAAAAAAGGTGAAGGACGTAAAAAGCTTTATAAGTTTATGCAATTTCTATAGGAAGTTTATAAATAACTTTGCCACTATCGCACTTCCTTTGCACGAATTAACGAAAAAATCCAAAAAGTTTGTATGGGGACCTAAACAGAAAGAAGCCTTTCAGACCCTAAAAAATAAACTGACGTCAGCACCGGTACTGCATCATTTCAACCCAAACAAGGGCACCATCTTAAGGACAGATGCATCCACATGCGGCATCGGGGCAATCCTACTACAGGAAGACGAAACTAAAACTGCTCATCCAGTGGCATATATAAGTAGAAGCTTATCAAACTGCAAAAAAACTATTCCATAAGTGAGTTGGAACTGCTATGCGTCGTGTGGTCAATGGGATATCTCCGGCATCTAATATATGGGCAACCAATTAAAATTGTATCAGACCACCACGCGCTTTGTTGGATGCACTCAATCAAAGAGAATAACCGACGATTAGCCAGGTGGGCATTAAAATTAGCTGAATATGACTACACAGTAGAGTACAAGAGTGGCAGCGCACATAAAGACGCCGATTGTATGTCACGCAATCCAGTATTCCCTGCGGAGCAACAAAATGAAAAAGAGCTGGACGCACTACCAACATTTGCTTTAAAAACTGAACAAAAAAGTGAATTGCAAGAAAAGGATCCAGAACTAAAACAGCTAAAACTAGCCATAACAAATCCAGATGACCCAGCAATAAGCATATCAACTAGACGGCGAGCAAAAAACTTTAGACTTACAGACAATATCTTATATAAAGTCAGCTCTAGCACAAAAGGCTTACAAAACCTCCTAGTAGTCCCGAAGGCAATGAGGGAAGAGATAATGTGGGAACTACATGCTTCGCCTACATGTGGTCATTTAGGTCTCACCAAAACAATAGACAAGATAAAAAAATAGATTTTTCTGGACAGGGATGTACAAAGATATTGAAAAATATATAAAAGGATGCCCAGACTGTCAGGCGAGAAAAGGACAGCAGTATAGAAAGACACCAGGCCTTCTACAACATATCAAAGTAGGACTAATGTTCGACAAAGTGGGAATTGACCTATTGGGTCCTTTTCGAAGAAGTAACCAAGGGAAGACAATGATAGTAGTAGCAACGGATTACGCCTCAAGATATGCAATAACAGCAGCTCTGCCTAATGGTAAGGCAGGCCCTGTAGCAAAATTTTTATTAGAAAAGGTATTATTAATACATGGAATACCAAGGACTTTATTGAGCGATAGAGGGAAAACTTTCCAATCAGAATTAGTACGTGAGGTAGGAATCATAATGGGGGTAAGAAGCCAATTCACCACTGCATACCATCCCCAATGTAACGGGTTAACGGAACGACTAAACAGGACTATTGCAGATATGCTGGCAATGTACGTCAATACTCAACAAACAGACTGGTGCTCATATATACCATTCATAACGTTTGCCTACAATACAGCCATACAAGACACAACAAAGTACAGCCCATTTATGCTTACATTCGCCAGAGAGCCTACCCTCCCAGTAGAAGCAGCGTTAACAGATAGTGAAATACAAACAGACTCGTTCCAAATCAGAGAAAAGGCGTTGGCAATACGGGCAATCGCAGTAGAAAATATAAAGAAAAGTCAAGGAAAAGATAAAGTACGATTTGACGACAGGCATAGAGAATTAAAGTTTCAAGAGGGGGACAAAGTAAAAATATTTATTCCTATAAGAAAAGTAGGGCGCAGTGAGAAATTATTATTAAGGTGGTTCGGGCCCTACAAAATAGTAAGAAAGATGGGAGAGGTAAACTATGAAGTAGAGAAAATTGGAGGAAAGAGAAAGGTTACAGATACGGTACATGTCAGTAGAATGTTGCCATATTATGACCCATGGACAGAGTCTAGTCCTATTAGTAACGACGACGTCGAAATAGGAGACACCAATCAGGGAGAGGAAAATATGGGAGACATCACAGATATTCAATTATATACCCAGGAGGTAGATGAGGAAACTAGAAATAAACGGGAACACGAAGACTTTGAAAATAGAGTCCGAAAATTGTTAGGAGTAAAATAAAATGTCAGAATAAAAATATAAGGCACTTAGGAGTTAAGAGAAATTATTAAACGGTATATATAGAATAAGAAAGTACAAATAAGGTATAGCCAAAAAGTATATGAAACTAGAATAGTTAAATGTCACAAAGAAGGGTCCTTTTTAGGGGACAAAATAGCATAAAACTATGTGGAGAAAGTATATATAGAGAATACAGAAGGTAAATATAAAGATAAAGGGTTGAATCAGAGGAATAAAGCATATACATAGGTCAAGTAAAAGTTACTGACTAATGGAGGTCATTGACAATATGTAAGAAGTATATACAAGGATGATTATTATAACAAGTTTAACATATCCAGGCCTAAAGAATGCAAGAAAAACCTTTTTAGGAGCGTTTCCAGCTTACATTTAGGCGCCAAGAAGATAGATAATATGTGTGCCAAAATACACGAATTGCTTAGGGTGAGTACCAGTGAAAAAATTTGGTACCATAAAGGCTTAAAAAGGATATGAAGGGCATAGAACCCAAGTAAAAGGACGATAAAGAAATGTATATGTAAATCATAGATAGTAAATAAAGAAAAAATGGTTATAGCTAAGAAGTTATATATATAGAATATACCGTAAATAGGAAAAACTAGTATAATATATGTAAAAAGTAAGTTTAGGAAGCATAAAATGAAATAGAAATATATAGAAGTATATCTAAAGCAGACAATGGCAATATCAGGATAAAATAAATATGTATATATAAAGTTAGCAAACCTATCCTGGCAAGTTGATAGCAGTACTATCATCTCAGTGACCCAAATGAATTAAATAGAGGACAGCATCTGGAAGCGGAAAATACATACACCTAAAAAATTTTTAAGCGAGTTAGGAAATAAATAATAACAATATGTAAATAAATATGTAACGAGAAAGCACGAAGAAAAATAGGCTATAATATAATAAAATAAATATAGATATATGTAGATATGCAATATCAAAAAGAAAAGGGATAGATAAAGGGGACATAATATAAATATAAATAGATATAGTACATAAGTTAAATAAGTAGATATTAAATTTTCCACAGGGTATTATAGCATTGACCACAATTAGCAACAGCCAAGAAGTAGAGATATTTGCAAAATCCTCATGAGGGGACCACCCCATGAACCATGGCTGGACACCACAGAAACCTCTCCAGCCTTTAAATTCGGATGCCTAGAAGACTGAGTAAACTGTAAAAGACTAAAATATATGGAAAGGTTATCAGTAGCACTGGATAAAGAGTTAAATAGTTTAATAAATAGTTGGAATATAACGAACCTTAGGAAACAACCAAGGTCTGTCCATCTCTGTATCCTTCATCGTAGAATTGGACTACATGGTCATGAATACCGAAGATCTAAGATGGTGTATGGATCCTATAACTAATGGTCTGGATTCAACACTGACAAGGCTTTCGCAGCAATCCAGTAGCATGGAAAAAACACAGAGGAGATGGTGAATTCACTACAAATTACAGAAGCAAAAATCAAATTGTTAAAAAACTACGCTGAAAATATAAACAATCACATCATATCAGAAGTACATGAAAGCCTGAAAACAAACTTAGACTTAGCAAAAATATATATATTACAGGAGCTATACAAGATATATTCTTATGCTCGTAAACCTGGTATGTCTCGACAGTGAAATAAACAAACACAACTTAGTAATTAGCTTCATAATGAAACCGAGTACTATGAGTTACCAATAGCCGAATGTATTCTACTAAGAGATACCAAGAAGTGTATATAACCATACCTTGAGAACATGCCGCATGGATCACAATCCAGGACCAGTCAGGAGCTATTGGAAAGCACCAATCAAGTCCATACAAGACTTAGCCATTCTAACAATCACTAGCAGGAGTATTCCCATTCTTAGTCTAGGGATTTCTACAAGATTAAAAAGTATAAGAAATTATAATATATGAATGAAATACCAGCAGCTGTAGACAACGAATTAGATAACTTAAAAAATAACAAACCTTAAATCTAATCTTGCCAAGTATCTAATATTGCCAAAAATCATATTTACGATACTTATATTTGATTGTATTCTTTAGCCCATCCAATGCCAACACACGAAAAAGCAAATCAAGTCGAAGCCATTTTACCACGCCTTTCAAGAAACAAAGAACCCAGAACCCACTACGATCTAAGGCAGACAGCATTGCAAGACTGCTACGAGCGCCATCTACCAGGCTTTGCGTGAACAAGCAGTCCGCAACACAAAAGCAACCTACTGAAATGGAACGTTCCACAGCCGACAGCAAAGGAACCTACAAACAACGACTTATTCAGTCGCTTAAAAGCGTAACGTATAACTTTCGTTTATTAAAGCTAATTTACATAATGTTTACTGTAAATGTAATTTGAATATCATTATTAAAAAGTGACGCAAGATCGCATTGCAAGCCAATAACTTGAGAAAATAATAAGATTCGTAAAGACATATGATATGTTGCAAAGATACTTCATTACTTTAAACAAAGCTAGCATGTTGAATTGAGTCAGCAAATAAAATAAATTGAGTGATTTTTTATATACCAACGTCAGCAAGTTTGGTATAGGTCAAGAAATATAACTAAGTCAAGAAACTGTTATAATGCTGTTAGCAAATATTTTATAAATAGACGGGAAAGTCTATATACTATATAGTTTTGATAAGTTTGTAAATAATGGATTTAAAAATAAGAAGTAAAGAACAATGGCTAAATAGAATATAGACAGGACCGGCATTTGCAATTTATTCTAAAAAGAAATAAGTTTAACATACCGTAATATAGGATAGGTAATTTATTTTTAAACAGGGCCGAAATGAGTTGCTTTTTTAATGCCAAGGGAAAAAATTCATTATCTTTATAGATATACCGCACTAACAGTCCTATTCCATAAAACTGACAGCTATAAAGACAATGAATTAATGTCACCTCTGTTGGGATGGACGCATCTTAATAGAGGAGATATCATACGAAAGGCATCTTATTGTCCATAGACATAAAAATCTAGTTTTAAAAAGTGGCATTATAAGCCAGTATAAAAAGATGTTCTCAAAACGGATAGGTTTGCACTAGATATAAGGTAGAATAGATCAATAAGCTTAAAGAAATCAAATCG
>JAEQML010071525.1:0-16099 GCA_016904865.1 Pissodes strobi
AACATTCTTCAAATATCTTACTAATAAAAATTGGAGGCTTTAAACAGGTAAATAAAGAAAAAACAATGCCAATAACCTAAAAAATTGCCAAAGACCAAAGACCCACTTACCTTGATAGCAAATTGTTTACCTAAACTTTTTACCACTTTTGCTAAAAGAAAAATCAATATTTTTGCAGAGGTTCGGAAAACACCTGTATCAAGCCAAACAAACTTGCTGAAACAATGTGATTTCTTGTACAGGGTGTCCCATTTTCGATGATATTACGGGGTATCTCACTTACGAGTAAGGATAGAGAGTTGCGGTTTTCGCAATACTGTGCTACTTTTTTGTGAAAAGAACGATGGTATAAACAAAATTTTCATAGCCCGCTTCGTTTCTGATATACAGGGCGAAATTGAAAATAATGCATTTTGGGACCCCCCTCGTATCTCCGTTATCCTTTAACATATCGCAAAGCTAAAAAATTGCTCTTATACAGTTTTTGACGCAGAATCCAGTGGCGTGATCAGATTTTTGCTGTGAGCTGTCAATTTTTAGCTATAAATGAAACTTATGTTTTTTTAAATGGAACACCCTGTATATTTGTCTTTCATTTGATTGGAAATGTTATAAGCTTTATAAAAATATATAATACATTATATGTATTTTAAATAATAAGCCTAAAATTCATAATTTCACAAAATGTGTCTAGATACGACACTCTTGTATTTTTTTTAATGTAACACCCTGTATATTTTTCTTTCGTTTGAATGGAAATTTTATAAGCTTTATAAAAATATATAATACATGATATGTATTTTAAATAATAAGCCTAAAATCCATAATTTCACAAAATGTGTCTCTATACGACACTCTTGATGAGTATAGTATAAGCATTGTCTTTTAAGCAACGGTATAAGTATTAGCAGGCAGAGACTATTAAGAACAATGGAATGGTAATTTTTTATTGGCAAGACCCTTCAGTGGCAAAATTTATATTTTCTGTGTAATATTGTATTTTTTACGATGGCTCAAAATGAAAATTATCAATATTTTGAAAAATATGACATGTTAGTCTGCTTTATACAGAGCAATGAAAACTTCCGGGAAGCTTCTCAGCTATATTCCAATAAGTTTGTTTGAATATTTATTTACCTTTTGACTTATTTGGGTTTATTTTTTTAAGTATCATTTTAATTTATAGATATTCCGAAAGAAGGCATCCTGATCTTTTAATGTTTTAATGTTACACAGAAAACATAAATTTTGTCACTGACAGGTCTTGCCAATAAAAAATTGATCATTCCATTGCTCTGATAATCTGTGCCTACTAATACTTATAACGTTGTTTAAAAGATAATGCTTATACTATACTCATCAAGAGTGTCGTATCTAGATACATTTTGTGAAATTATGAATTTTAGGCTTATTATTTAAAATACATATCATGTATTATATATTTTTGAAAAGCTTATAAAATTTCCATTCAAACGAAAAAAAAATATACAGGGTGTTCCATTTAAAAAAACATAAGTTTGATTTATAGCTGAAAATTGACAGCTCACAGCAAAAATCTGACTACGCCACTGGGTTCTACGTAAAAAAGTATATAAGAGCAAGTTTTTAGCTTTGCGATATGTTAAAGGATAATTTCGCCCTGTATCTCAGTAACGAAGCGGGCTATGAAAATTTTATTTATACCATCGTTCTTTTCACAAAAAAGTAGCACAGTATTGCGAAAACCGCAACTTTCTATCTTTACTCGTAAGTGAGATACCCCGTAATATCATCGAAAATGGGACACCCTGTACAAGAGTGGTAGAGGACACGTCCTTCTAGAAGATGCGCGCCATTACAGTTTGGCGGTAAATTTAAACTGAGTATAGGGTATAGGGACCGTTTACAATTACCCCGGTTGACCCTACATGTGAGAGCAGTAAGCTCTGTTCGCAGGCCACATACATTCTGGTAGTAAATGTTAAGATTAGATAATCGGCTAGCACCCTCTATGGCTGCAAAAATGTCGTTATGGCACAGCAATGATTAAAGTGTCTACAAAGGCACAGCTTAAAAAAACTAAAAAAAATAAAGGGAAATATTCCAATTTCATTTTATGGAATCCCTGATGGGCACGTTTTTAGCTTTGGTACCAGTGAGGCTTCTTAGGATATACCTTGATAATCCTATAAAGTAAATAACGTTTATCCAAATATATTCAAATTCAAATTCAAATTCAAATAATCTTTATTGCACAATACTTCAAAGTTACAAATTTAAACTTATAACTAATTAATGCAAAGGTGAAAAGTACCGCCAGGCGTATTTTAATAATCACCCGTATGAACTAAATAATAACAATCACAGATAAATCTGAAAATACAATTATTAAAATCATTAAAACAATAATCACATAAAATAGCTTAAAAAAGGACATACAAAGTTTTATTTTCATCTGTCAAAAAAATATGAGAAATCACAGTTTAAAATATAAAATATAGAATCACAGAGACAGAGATTGATCCAAAGCAAAGTCCTTTAGATGCCTCCTAAATGCACCCAAACTTAGGTCCCTGAAGGCATGAGGAAGACGATTATATACATGAGCCACCAGATATGTAAAGCAGCATTTAAAAAATTCTTTTCTATGGTGTGGGATTGATATGTTATCCAGAAAACGAACATTCACCTGGTGCATGTCGCCTCTCTGAACAATCAGTTCAGCCAAGTACATAGGTTGTCTTAACTTTAAAACTTTATGAATCTGACACCCCATATGAATGTATCGCCCCTGAGCCATTTTATGCCCAAAAACGTCAAGCACATGCCCACTCACATGCTCCCTCCTCGGCAGACACCTGACATACCTCACACAAACATTCTGTAACTTTTGTAATCTATATTTATTATAATTTGTTAGAAATGGTCCATAGACTATATCAAGATATCCAGGGATAGACAGAGCCAAACTTTCTGTGAGAAGTTTTTTGATATCCGGAGAAAGGGTATTTTTAAACTCATAAATGAGTTTTAATTTGTAATAGGATCTCTGGCATATGATATTAACATGTGAGTTAAATGTAAGTTTTTTGTCCATGTACAGCCCAAGATTCTTGACCTCATCTACCCACTCAAGTACTGTATTATCAAGAATTAACTGATGAGAAGACACGTCAATGTCGGACCTTGAAAACATAATAGCCTGCGTCTTGCGTGGATTTATCAGAAGCGAGTTTTCATTTGCCCAGTCTAGTATACTTTGCAGATCCTGATTAATCAAATCGACAGCGTTAGGAAGATCAGCAAGGGCTGACGGCAAATAAACCTGAAGATCGTCAGCATATTTGTGAAATTTACAGTACACTATCCGATATATAAGGTCACATATAAAAAGTATAAATAGAAGGGGGCCGAGGATAGATCCCTGTGGGACTCCCCTCACCACGTTCTTCCAATCAGAGATCACCACCCCACCAGTCTTAGATAATTTCACAGATTGGCGTCTTCCAAACAAGTAACTCCTAAACCAGTTTATCTCCCTTATGTTATAATGTTGTAGTTTTGCTAGCAGGAGATTTAGGTCCAGACTATCAAAAGCCTTGGTCATGTCGATTAAAACAGATGGGCAACAAAAGGACTTATCAAAAGCAGCAGATATATCGCTAGTAATCTTTAGTAGAGCTGTTACACAGCTATGATGTGGCCTGAAACCTGACTGCAATTTTGGGAGTATATTTCTCACAGAGAGGAATTGCACGACTTGAAATTTGACTACCTTTTCCAGGATTTTCGAGGCAGCAGGTGATATGCTTATAGGCCTCAGCTCACTAAGGTTCGATGGATTATTAACCTTGGGCAAAGGTGTAATAAGAGCCATCTTCCAGATAGCTGGAACAGTGCCAGACTGCAAAGAGAAATTTATTATATTAGCTAAAGGCTTTAAAATGCATGGTAAGCACGATTTCAACATTCTCACCGAGATCTGATCCACACCAATTGCATTGCTCTTAATACCCTTAATACATGCCAATATAGCCTCCTCAGCCACCAAGGTAAAATTAAAAGGCTCCCACTCTGCGACAGAACTGAGAAAATAATTCAAAACCTCTGGATCAACACTGGTTTGAGGAACACTGTTTAAAAAATAATCATTAACCTCATTAGGGTTTATAAAATCACTCAAAAATTCTTTAGCTTCTATAGGTTTTATGTTTAATTTTGACATTTTATCCCAAACATGCTTACTCTTATTGTCACTAGTGCACCTATTAAATTCAATTGAGAAGAATGCCCTTTTTTCAGCTTTCACTGCTTGTGCCACATAGTTTTTAAACTGAAGGTAATATTGGGCCTTTACGATAATAGGGAACTTGAACATTTTTTTTTATTTCTTTAATATATTTGCCTACCTATAGAGACAGCACACACCAAATATCAGCCCTTAAATCGCAATATTTAATTTGCAATAAAAAATTAAAGTTGTGACCGCAAGTTACTCATTTTAAATGACACGTGACGTCACACCGCTCGTTCGATCGGAAAGCAGTCATTGTCATATTATCTTAAAATGTCAGTGAAGGCAGTGTGGCATCGGCAGCCACAAGTATTAAAATATATACGTTTATTACTGCTTGTCGTTGAATTACCAGGATGTTTGTTATAATTCGTGATGATTTGTACTTTAATCTGTGCTTTAATATTAATAATAATAATGGAAGCTAAGACGTTTCCTGATCTGCCGTCCGTCAGGCGCGACGACAAACGAGCTACTTGACGTCACAACCGTTACAAGAAAAATTTTAATTATGCAGTTTTTAATTGCTTATATTTATTATACGAAAATAAAAAAATTGTTTTTTTGTGAACTGTGGTTCTTTTAATAGTATTAAATTATGTTTGTGAGTAATATTTTTCAAATTTAATTTTTATGCAAGTTCCCCATTGGAGCGGTATCTACCGGTATGTATCTGAGCGTTCGTTAATTTGTGTTCCATTAATCGACCGCGTTCTGCAATTCAATTGAATCTACCGATACATGTACCGCGATCCAACTTTTTGGATCTGCTATTTGTGTCGGTACATGTCGGTTTGTTTACACCTTATATTGACATAACCTACAAATTCAGGGTTGCCAGATTAGGGGATTTTCCCCAAAAATTAGGGGATTTTTTTTTCTTTGGGGTATTTTTCGGGGATATTTTATTCTGGGGATTTCTACTGGGGAAATAATATTTACCTGGGGAATAACAGGGGATTTTAAGGTTGACGCGACTCGACTCAAAAATCACAAAATCAGATATAAACACAAAGATTCAATTATTCTGATCATAAAATATAAAAATATCATATACGTATTATAGATATATGAAAAATATATATATTTTAATAATCTTTATGTCCGAGCTGCGCTGACGCCATCTATAGGTGTGGCATAAAAATATTTAATCCGCCAAGTGGTTTTATATACTTTTAAAGAAATTTAACTTTAGGGAAATAAACTTAGGTGAAATATACTAGTCAGGTCAAGAAATATAATATTTTTACACCACCCGTTTACACAATAATCGACTATAATAGATGTATTATACCGGTCCGTATACTTATACTCGTTTTTGGCAAAAACCTTCGAGTGAGGTGGTGGATCATGAAGCCAGAGTATCGGGATCGGGTTCGATACCCGCAGCCTTCTTTCAAGAATTTTTTTTCTTATTTTTATTTAGCTTTTAATATCGCTTTATTGAAGTTTTCACTCCTGTCGTACGGTCTTAAGCACACACCTTCTCTTTTTTAATATTATTTTTATTGTTGGTTATAAGTTCTCTCTTTCATTTAAAAAATAAAAAAATTCCTGTACAAAGTAGCTTTATTTGCACTAAATATTTTCTAGTTCTTGAGGCTTTATTTGTAACAGAGCTTATTTTGGGGGTATTTTAGAGATACGGGGAAAATATTTTAGCCACGAAAAATTATTAAAATTCAGGAATAACATATCATAATCTACAAAAACAAAAAAAAAATATATTTTGGGGTATTTTTTTCAAAAAGTCCGAAATTTGAGGGATTTTTGAATTTCGATTGGGGAAATCGAGCCGAACGGTCTGGCAACCCTGTACAAATTTAGCCTGCCAGCCTGTTGCTACTTATAATATACTTTCGAAATTCTGAAAATAATTTTACTATTACATTCATTTTTAGAGAGAAATAATTAAAATACCTTCAACATCATGTAGCAAAAAGCGACATTTTCAATATATTTTTCAATAAACACACGTTAATTGTTTCTTCTTTTATGTTTTCTGCATTGAAACTGAAACTATTTTATAATGCCTTCAGTTTCCGAATCACTACTATCAAATATTTGAAAAGTAGCCAAGATTGCGATAGCTTGACGTTTATTATTCTTTGTTATAATCAAATTTTTTTTGTTATTCGCCACCGGCACCGTTACGTTCGACAATTACTATTTACCGGAACGTATCGACGTTAATCAGCTGATTAACGCTGTATACCTACCGGTAGATACCGCTACAATTATCGTAAATGCCCAGTTTACTTTCAAATGATTTTAAAGTTTTAAATTTAACAAATGCCTGCATTTACATTCAATTTGAAGTCAAATTCAAGCTGAAATTTGCCTGCTTGTCATATGGTGACAGTAGGTAGCATTTACATTGGACAAAATTCATAGTTGACTTTGAAGTGAACTTTGAATTTTGTTAAGCTGCTTGCCAAACGCAAGCAGAAAATAAATTTGTAGGTTAGATTATTTTTGTTTATCTTAATATTCTTAATGTTGCTTTGTTTAGGTTAGGTCTGATTTATCTATGGATTAATGGGTAAATTTCAATTTTGTTGTTAGTATAAATTAACATTTGTATTAAACAATTCGCACACAATTAAAATGGACTTTGATGAAAATGATTTCTTTGAAGGCACTGTAATTGAAAAAAACGATTTCAACGAGTAATTGTTCTTAAAAATGATTTGTTATTTTCTGGCAATTTACAACACACAAAATAAAACATTCCATACGTATAATTACGTAACCTAAAAAAATCGTTCAATGTAAATGACATATTGCACTTTGACTTGGACTTCAAATTGAATGTAAATGCAGCTTTAAGGCTTCAGTTCAATCATCTTTTTTAGGTTATAAGTAAGCCAATGAGGTTTTGATTTTCTCAGCTCAATTTTTTTGGTGGGGCAATAAATATCAAACTACAGCAAACATTCATTAAAAATATGGACCTTTGTGTCAATATTACCAGAAACATAGAGGTTATGCCAGTCTATAGCCCGTAACCCGGCCTGAAATTGCTCTGTATTTGTTATTTCTAAGTTTCTATATTCTATAACTTTATTAACAAGTTTTGGCTTTTTAAAATTTATAGAGCAATAAACAGCCTCATGATCAGAGTGTATAGGCTCGCATGATAAAACTCCACTAGCAAGTACCAATTCGGGCCTATTTACATAAATCAGATCTATAAGAGAAACATTATTAGGCGTGAGTCGAGTTGGATCTGTAATTAATTGACTAAAATTAAAAGAATTAAAAATATCAGTAATAAATCCATAATCTGGACTGGTCTGACACAAGTAATTTATATTAAAATCGCCCGTACATATAGAAATGTCACAATCAAAAGTCAATTCAGGCAGCATATCAGAAAGAAAATGCAAAGTTACATATGGGACAGATGGAGGACGATAAACAACACCAACACTGGCACGTATTTTATTGTGTTTAAAAGTCACCCATAGAAGATCAATTCCATTGTCCGTGTCTGGAGAAGTCACCAAACCGACATTAAGTCTTTTGGTAACATACATTGCTACACCTCCCCCTCTCCCAGATATATCCTTCCTATATAAATTATAGTTCTCTATGGTATAGGACGCTGAGATCATATCTTTATTCAGCCATGTTTCGGAGATGGTAATGATGTCAAAATTTGATTGAGTAATGTAATCCCTTACATCGGAAAACTTATTACAGATTGACCAAGGGTTAAGGTGTGCAATCCTCAGGCCATTGACATCGATGTTGAGATTTGATGTCCCTTCTGAGGAATGCTTGATGGAATGAGCATGTGTATCAGATGACAGCTCTATTTCTGGCGCCTGCGCTGCCCAGAGTGTGGAAAATTTTTTCGGTTACCATTGACAGACTTGAACCGGTCTAATATAATTCTAGCCGTGTACATTCTGTACAATATGCCTTCGCAGAGACGAGCGCTCCCTCATCGTTTTTTGGCTAAAGTTTTATAGATAACATGACTCGTAACGTAAAGCTAATCTTTCCATAATAGATTCTTAGATGTAACTGAAGGCTTTTTAGACACAGGACTTAGCCTTAATAGGAAAATCTTTATATTAAGCAAAATTTCTGATATATCAAATCAACTACACTAAAAATAAGGGAAATATAGAGGATACTTCCTAAAAAAAAAAATATGGAGAAGTTTTAACTTCAACAATTTTTCAACCTCAAAGCTATCGAGATTACTATTTTAATATTTGGTTTGATTTTCAGGTATTTCAAAAACAGAATTTGGTAGATATTAATTTTAAAATTGATCTCACCTAATGTGTGTTAACTCCTCCTCATGAATTGCTTTACACCCTCACTCTCATATTAACACACACCTATAGCCCATATTCAAATTTAGGGCTTAAAAGTGCAAAATTAATGCAAATCCACTCTAAAATACTTGCAATGTTTAGGCATATCTCCCCCCCAGTATAAACAAACATTATTACTACCAAGTTAATTAATTTGTTTTAATTATGATATTTACATCTCAGGACTTATTCGTAGTTTTTCTTTAAAAAAGTACAGCATGTTCACTATCCACTATTCTTAAAGTTTGAAAAATAAGTATAAAAGTACTATATGATTTTTGTGCCTAAAAATTAAAAGCTTTCTTCGAAGTCTTCTCATGTACAACTACCATTGGTCATTTACAGTTTATTACGTTTCAAAATAGAACCTTCAACCCTCAAAATTTTCTGCTCCGGCATTCACTATTGTTGCTAAGTCATCTTTCCTTTCATTCAGTCTCTCTCTTATGAGCTCGGCGATAGCTCTTTGAGTCTGCCTTTCCAATTTTTCCATCTTTTTCGTAATGTCTCTTTTTAAATCCCAGTCAGGTTTTCTAGGTGCTAAAGATGTTACATCAAGCTGGTCCATTAAAATTTGGGCTTTAGCTGATTCCAACTGTTCATGAACCTTTTTTAAAAAAGAAAAATGAATAGCCATTAGAAAATACATTCAAGTTTATAAATTAGGCATATCAAATCAACGGAACATATTGTGCAGAAATAAATGTCACCTAGTTTAGTGACACGTAGGTTTCGAAACATTTACATTTATATGTTGGGATACTATCTTATGTAATAAGTGCATCAAAGCTATTGATAATTTTTCATGACAGCTTGTTCATCTTATGCTACTTGAGTGATGTTCATTCACTTCCCGAATAATGACTATCTGTAACTGACATATTTCTGGTATTTTTTTAGAAGACGTGTCAGACCGATGTTGCCGTTTTTTCCTCAGAAACACACAAGTTGGGTGTTTTTACGTCATTTTTAGACGTTTTTTATTTTCAGAAACCTAACAGTAATCAATTGTTTAGCGGTGCGTGGTAGGGTAAAAAAATGTATAAAAATTGAAAATATTGAATTTGCAAAGACGAATTTTGTTAAAAATAGGTGTTACTTTTATAAATATTCCAGTGGCATAATGAGGTTAAGAAAACAAGCTACACTGCACCAATGCAGTTGGTTGATTAATTGTTTATCATTCTACTAATATTTCACTTCTTGTATGGCACCCCGCTCGCTCTGGTGTCGCACAGAACTATCCCAACCTAACCCAAGGCATGCCCAAATTAAAAAAAAAACTGAATTGATACTGCCTTAAACTTTAGTCTTTTGCACATGTGAAACTCTATTTTATTTTCTTGACAGGAAAGTAAGAGTTTCCGCAAAGCAAAATGTACTGTAGTACACTTCGATAGGTCCGTTGCATGCTTAGATAACATCAAAATTCAAAACCTAATCTGACACTTCTTCTAAAAAATTACCACATTTTTGTGTGTGCAAATAACGGCATTAAACTATTTTAGACTGACAGATCGTTGAAAATATATTGTGTAATAAATTAATGAAAACAGAGATTCAGGCATATTTAGATATATTTCCATAAACTAATATAATTTACAGAATGGATATCTTAATAAGAGGAATGGTGTGACACCTGCAGTTGAATTATCAATGTGGTCTTTCACTGCAGAAAAATTACCACTGTAATTTATCAATAATTGCACACTTTTTATAGGAATATTTATTCATGAGGGAAATATTCTAAGATATCTTGCAAGCAATGAAACACAGCATTTACAGTACTCACTTGCTCACCAATGTTTTCCGGCTGAATATCCGTTATGACATTATCATGTAGCTTTTCATCTATTGGTTTATAACTTCTAAATATGGGTTTTGGCAACATTTCTTGCTCACTATCCTGGTGTTTGGAATCGAGTTCATTTAAACCGGATTTTCCGTCTCGCTTACGTTTAAGATTTAATAACTTCTGCCTCCTTTTCGCGGCTAGTTCTTCCAAAGGCCGTGGAGCATCATTTGAAGCCATTGTCATGATAATTTGCAAGAGTTCTATAATATAAACATAAAATAATCAGATATATAAATCAAAACCCAAGAAGAACATAATTATAAAAACATTCAACAAATAACATAATAACTAACCAAAGATATTCTTCTTTTTATTTTGACATTTTGAGCTGCATCAGCGGGCTTTTACTTCAGTGTGAAAGCTGTGTGCCAGCTCTCGACGTTTAGTGCTCAGGAAAATCCGGCAACACTGATAGATGGCTTATGGTAGCTTTCCAATCAATTTCATATTTAAATCAGAAAATTGTGATCTTAAGAAGCAATGAATGCATTGATGAATATACAATTTCATATATATAGTAGACGTGTTGATTTTACTTACATTTTAACGCTAGTAGAATTGGGTGTATACCATCTGGCAAATCCAAGCATAAATAAAATCTTGTTAATGTGCTAAACATTTCCGGTTTTAAATAATATTATTAGTTATCCACGTTTCCGGTTATAAATTATTATCTAAATGGCTAGAAAGGAGAATTTTAAAATGATTTCTAATTTGTAAATTAAATAACTAGCCAACTGCGTGTTAAGCGATTGCTATTATAGAAATAGCTAATAACAATTTTACACTAATTTAAGTATAATATTGAAATTTAATGTAAAAGAGGACTTTAGACTTTCTTGATTGTACTACAGCAACGAGGCCAAACAAGCATCTTGAGATGAGGTGCAAATATTCCCGCTTAGTTTTAACAAAAACCAGAAGTGGCTCTTCTTCTTGTCTTCGTTCCATTGGTTACACAGTTACTCCCTAAGGGATTCATCAAAACTTTGTCATTAGACCCTTATGGCATATAACAAGAGAGTGGCTTCAATTTATAAATTTCAGGCAAAATTGAGAAAAGAACTTTGGAAAACTATAAGGAAAAGGTTCATTTTCTTCATTTTAATCTCTTTATCTTTACTTACTCTATGGGGAAGTGTAAAGATTAGAATATGAAACCGAGCTCATTTGCTTGTTTTTGGCGATATGGGAGTAAGTGTTAGCCACATTTCTTTTTGGGGTGAAGCCACAAAGGATGTTCCTACGTCACTCGACGAGCGATACGTAAGCAAAGCAGTTGCTTAACGCGAGCTTGAATAATTCCTTCAGGTTGTAATTATGTGAGAAGCAACTTTTCTAGTAGTAAGTTCTACAGTGGTCAAATGCATGAGAGATAAGTATTTTAAAAAGGGGACGTTCTACGGGTGTCAAGTTGTATAGCATACGGGCACGCTCTTACAGCCTTACCTGATTGATGCCTGACAAACACTGTTAAAGGTAGGATGATCGTGAGAACCATGCTAAGATCCGACTGTTGGGGAAACACCCCAACACGTGTAGAAACTATTGTTTTTCACCGTATAGTTTGGTGAGAACACCCTGTATGTATGTAGAATGAATGAGCCATAATAAATCAATGAATATATTTATTTCACCCCGGGTACAATCCAATTTGTACATTTAAATCAGCAAATTTCACGTTCTTTAAAACCCTTTAGTCCAACCCTAGACGGACGATCCCTTAATTAGAACCTGTACAGCAGTGCTGTCAATATAACCGATTACAATAGAGCCAACTTTCACTAGTAATGGAAAACGTTTGTAATCGTTTTCAAGTTAATGTATTTTTGTCTCCGTCAGCCTTGTGAACAATCAGTCTGTCAAATAAAGAAGGAAAACAGCTTCTACCCTTATAATCTCAAACGAATTCGGCAAAGTGCCAATCCCCACTTTTTATTTGATCGTGGCGCCAGCAGGCGACTCGCTCGAAGAAAGAAATTCAAGTCAGTGCTCTGCAAACACTCTACGTTGCTGAGTCGGTCGTGCTACCGAGCTCTAGCAAGTGCCTCTTCGCGTCAAAAGGTCAAATTCCTTTTTGGGCAATTTCTCTTGTATGCACAAATATTAGAGAATATTTCGTGCACCTCAGTTATCTTTGTCCAAGGTTGGACAAAGACCTCCTTTTGAGCTTTTTTAAAGCAATACTTCGAAGTTAGAAACGATAGCATCCCCGTTCCCGTTGGAAATTGGAATATAAAATGGCGGAAGGCAGACTGACATTCCTGGTCGAATTCCTGTAAAGCAAGGCAGGTAGAGCAGTCGAAGTGAAAAGGTATGCTGTGTGAAAGTTGCTAAGTAGGAGAGCGAAGTATAAAAATCTTATTTTTATACTATAGATAAAAACTAATTTCTAAATCAAACAATCAAGACTCTTCAGTAGACATTTCTAATTTTAAGAAACCGTTTGTAATTTTAGTTTTATACTTGAACGAATGATAAGTGATTGAAAGTTTTAGTCTAAGAATTGTACATATATATTTTCTATTTAACATAAAAAACACTGTTTATTTATCTCCATTATACGTAAATGCAATTTACACCTGCATTATTAAATTATATCAATACCGAATACATGTTTCAATTTCTCTCACCACCCTATGTTACCCAGATAACACCCGACATCCAATGGATATCCGTATTAGGTACAAAATGTGTACAGATGTCCAGGAACATCGAATGGACATCCAATGGACTATATTTTCTGGACATTAATTGAACAGCCAGAAACGGATATCCAATGGAAATCCATTTAATGTCCACAAATGTATATAAAAATCGTGGTCATAAGCTAGATGACAAATGGACATCCAATGAACTATATTTTATGGACATTAATTGAACATCCATAAACGGATTTCCAGTGAAAATCCATTTGGCGTCCACAAATGTATGGAAACCATGGTCATAAACTGGATGTGAAATGGACATCCAATGGACTATATTTTCTGGACATTAATTGAACAGCCAGAAGCGGATATCCAGTGGAAATCCATTTAGTGTCCACAAATGTATATAGAAGTCATAGTCATAAACTGGATGTCAAATGAACATCCAATGGGGTATATTTACTGGACATTAATTGAACATCCAGAAATGGATATCCAGTGGAAATCCATTTAGGCTCCACAAGTATCAAGCTCAAATTGTGTTGCTGAATATATATGAAGGGTACATGGGAAAAACGATCTAAGCGCCCTTATCTTAGGAAACTTTTTTTATTATTGATTTCAAAGAAAATTTTATTCTTGATAAAATTTGGTGCTTGGAAAAAAACTAATTTTGATAACGCTAAATTAAGGATAAGTTATACAGGGTACTTAAAAATATAAAAATTATGGTTAAAAAAACAAAAACTTTGGAATATTGGAAAATCTTTTACAGAAAAAATATAGCTCCTATTAAGATAAAAATAAGTCAAATGCCATTTTTTCCAAAAGTGCACCGTTGCGGAGAAAATCCATGTCAATTATTGAAAAAATCCTCTTTTTCTTAATTTTGTCCTTATTTTTTTCATTAACGCACTTTTGAAAAAATGGTATTTGACTTTTATTTTTATCTTAATAGGAGCTTTATTTTTTCTGTAGAAGGTTTTCCGATATTCCAAAGTTTTTGTTTTTTTAACCATCATTTTTGTATTTTTTAAGTACCCTGTATCACATATAAACTTAGCAGTGTCAAAATTAGTTTTTTTTCAAGCACCAACTTTTATCAAGAATGAAATTTGCTGTGAAATCAATAATAAAAAAGATTTCTATGGAAATAGCGCTTAGATCGTTTTTCCCCTGTACCTACCTACCCTTCATATGTGAGCAATCACCTTCTTGGAATTCAACCCTTGACATCGGTTCCAACTAGTGCGTTTCCTAGAGCCCATTCTATTTAGATTTATGATTATTAGTTTTAAGAGTTAACCATGGAGCCAGATGTTTCTGTTATATTGCCTGTTGAGTGTAAAGGATCCTTAAATAATAGGGACACTGTGACCCAACGGAGAGCGCATTTTGTATAGTTCAAGTTTAGAATAAATTATTTTTTAAAAGATATTAGTTTTCGTGTCTTACATATATTTATCTATGAATGTGGTTTGGTTAATATTGTGAATATAATTATCTCCGATATAGCCCGTGACGCAGGCATTTTCATTAAGGCGGGAACAGACTTTATAGGTAAGTGTTAATTTTAAATCATTAATTAATTATATTCTATTCTGCTAGATTTCCTTTGTAAAATTCCTAATTATATATTATTTGTTGGGTTTTATTAGTTTTTTATATATTAAATAGCGGAGGGTTAGCTATTTATTAGTTACAGCGTTGTTTGAGTAAAGGTTATAAGTATATTTTTGTTATAGGTACGTACAAAAACTTGGTACCAAGTTTTTGTTTTAATCTGTTTTATATTACCTTCCTATTTTATAGTTCCTTTACTATATTTATTTCATTTTACAGACCCTTTTAATTCTTTTACAAAATTAGGGAATCGCAATGTGTCAATATTTATTGTCAAAAATCCAAATTCAATAAGGCGTCAGTAATTATCCAACAGGAATATTTTTTGTTGTATATATTATGATTTTTGCTACAAAATGTTAATTCCAATAAAAAAAAAACGTAGGGCAACATCATGGTTGTTCTATTTAAGCCTTTTTCGATGGCCTAGATATCGTCAAATTTTACCTACAGCATTGAGATTCCCATTTAAAATGCCTGGTTGTTACATATGACAAACAAAAGTAACGGAAAATTTGGAACAAAAGCAAGGGCGATAATAATTGCAAATAACAGATTCGGCTTTTATTATACACAAACAAAACCCTTATATTTTATCTGCCACTTTTTATCAGCGTATATAATAATATACCCATTGATGTTAATTACTATTTTACGTCTTTTTTCAGATGCTGTTTTCTAACAATTTAAGGATTCCACTAAAAAGGGCATTGAAACAAGCATCAAAAGGTGGATGCCTAGAGCAAAGGAAAGAAAGTAACTTTGTCAATTTTGTTTATATAAAAAATGTTTTTAGTAGAAGAGCCTGGGATAATGATAGGTTTAAAATTTTTTACTTTTAATATTAATTAAAAGACATAAGCGTAATATGAAAGTATCCGTAAAACTGCAAGGTAATATGATTATTTGTGAGCAAAAAAAAATCTATGGTCTGAATAATCCTATTTAAGACAATGAAACCATCTCAGTTCTTATTAACCGACCACGATGTTTTTATTTCCCTCTTATTGTTAATAAGAACATTCTTTATTACCCTGGAATTGATTGTCTTTGGCCCCACAAATGATTAAATTTGGTTTGAATTGTTATAGAGCCACTTCGGCCGAAGCTCAAGGATGTAAACTGCACAAGTGCAAGTTTAGTGACCCTAATGAAATGTGTACCTATATTTCTTCGATTCGATATCAAGTCGGATATCGTTTTCAAGAAAAGCAAAAAACTAAAAATGAAAATGGTTAGCAAATACAATAAAACAGTCAAAAGCAGCAGATTAATTAATTATTAATTAATTATTGTATTTGCTAACCATTTTCATTTTTAGTTTTTTTGCTTTTCTTGAAAACGATATCCGACTTGATATCGAATCGAA
>JAEQML010071526.1:0-16098 GCA_016904865.1 Pissodes strobi
ATAAAACAGTTCCTGTGTGCAACTGTTCCCTCAGCATCAGTAGAACGAATGTTTAGCTCTTTTGGCTATGTATATTCAGATATAGGAACAGGCTAGGTAAAAGGAGGAAAAATAGTTTTGTTGTTCAAACTATATAACGAGAACGAAAATACATAAACTGAAAAATAAAATGATATTACCATATATTATGTACTTCTTTTTATTTTTTTAAAAGTGTTGCGTTTAATTTTGATGTTATATTGCTATAAATAAAAAAAAATAAATAATAGTTTCATTTAAACCATGCTTTTAATTTAAAAAAATCAAGTGATTTAAATCACTTGATATAAATCAGCCCAACCCTCATCTGACCAATCTCACATTGACCAAATGATGCCATTGAATATTTTTTTAAAATTTGGTAATTTCCTATTTATTATGTTTCCTAGCCCACCACACCAGTGGGCAGAGGTGCAGAATTCACCATCAACATTCCTACAAGTTCTCTGGACTTCAACTTGATGATAATGAACAAACCTACCTAACATTTCTCACTTTGGATCAATCAAAATTAGATGCATCTCCTTTTGTTCTTTTTAACGTCATACTGAATTTTATAAGAGCATATTAAAAACATTCCTAGTATTTCTACTCAAGAACAAACCAATTTTCCTAGTGCACCTAGATTTGTACCCCAGAGAGGCACATTACAGGCATTATATTTTTAGGTTATACTTTTCTTAACTAAAAGTACTTTTTTTTATTCAATTATTCAATCAGATTAAATTATTGGAACATCAGATTTTTTTTATCATCAGTTTAATCAAATGGCAATTAAAATACGTTTACAAGTAAAATGGAATACGAGAACAGCAGAATTGAAATTTAAGCAGTGAAGTAATATATTATCAGAAGTAATTGCTATATTATCAGAAGTAATTGCAAAAGTGTGCACAAAATTCCTAATAATTTTGCATGACAGCGTGTTGTCTAAAAACTGCACAAGTTCCACCTACAGGCAGATTTGTATCACGGATTGCTTCACAAGCAATACTAGAAATGAAATGAGCATACCTACTAATATTGCTTTTTATAAGAAAAACCTTAAAAAAATATCCATAATGTTCCTATTAAAGAAATAATTTTTGTTTATGTATGTATTTCATCTCAAGCTAAAATAAGTATAATAACTATCCTTGCCTTGCAGGCAGATTTTTATCACAAAAATATTCATTCACAAGATAATTCTAAATATGGATTAATATCTGGTACATACAGAAATTTAGTTTTCTAGGTAGGTACCTACTTAAATGTGTTAGAACTGCTTTAATATAGGGATGTAAAACTGTCTGTAAAAAACATTTATTGTAATATATTGAGTATTGAGAGTATTAGCAGTACCATCATTTCATGACTGCCTTAAAAAAACAAATTCCTACAATCATTTTTGCACTTCACACTATGATGAACTGTATTCCATCTGAAGCTGAATTTTTCTTCACAAGCAATACTAATTAAACCTATTTTTTTAGAAATTGCCTTGCAGGCAGTTTTCCCTGATTTATTAAATGAACATAATGCCAAAATTCATTAAAAAATCCTTCATTATAACTGCTTCTTTTTATCAGAAAACAAGAAGAAATATTTCCAGTGTTTGCATTTCAGATAAATAGCTTTCTATTTGTGCTATAAACAGATTTTGCTTTATATTTGTCTCATCTGAAGCTGAAGTATATCTTTGCAAATTGCCTTGCAGACAAATTTTGATCACTGACCTGAGTCTATATGTTGACAATATTTATTGACAAGATATCCTCAAAATAAATACACTAACATTTGTGCCCTGCAGGCATATTCTTATTGTAAATAACCACTTTTATAAGAAGCACACTAAAAAACATGTTCCTAGCTTTTCTGCTCCAGATATCTAGGTATTCTACCTAACAAAACAAATATCCTTTTATATTCTCTCACAGACAACTAATACTGCTAACATGGGTATCGATTTCAAACTGCATGATAATAACTGAAGATTTTGTAATATCCATGTATAATAATTAAGATATTCATAAAAATATAGAAATATTCCTCATTTGGAGTTGCACATAACTAAAGAGACAAATGTCATGCCCTCCTCAGACTAAATATTAATTAAAACTGTTTTATTTTCGTTTACTTCTTTTTTTATTCAATTCTGAGAATGAACATTAAAAAAAATGAGAATACACATAACCAAAATTCTTAGTTTTCCACTAGTCTTAACTCACATCATTTCAAGATGTTATTAATGCATTAACAGTCTTTATTTCCCTAGTTTTTCTACTCTGCCCTTGATAGCACATATGATGATGCCGAAGATGAGCATAGAATACTGAAGTAATGTTAACTCACATCATTTCAAGATATTAAGATTCAACACACTAAAACTATTTATTTCCCTAGTCTTCTAAACTGATTGTGCTGCTGAGCATAGAATACCAAGTGTTTAAAGGTAGCTTGCTCAAACATATGCAGCTTATGTTCAACTGATTACAAATATTAAAATATTTGGACTGCAATCATCTCAATAATAGTCAAGTGCACAAAACTCAACACATGAAAAATAGCCAAGACATGCTTGTTATTTTGTCTAGCAGGACACCAGAGTTATGGAACAATATAGAGAAGATTTTCAAATATTTACTGCATCGCCTATAATGTCTATACAATCTATCACTATAAACAAGCATTCCTACCAGGCAAATTTATTGATTTTTTAACTAACTATGAACTATTAGGTAAATAAAGCAACAAATTTAATATCAAAATAAGGATTTCTTATGACATTCTATTTCCAATTGTCTATCTCAACACACACACAGACTGACCCGAACATTAAAAACAAAATCAAGATTGTAATGACAGACCCCCCTATTGAAAAATGCAAAGTAAACTAACAGTGCGAACACTTCATCATTTACTGTGAGATAGATGCAAATAATATTACAAGTGGTGCACCCAAGGAGTGAACTGTTATCTCCCTCCAGATGAAAAAAAATTCTTGCAGATTTGGTCTTCACCTATTTTTTTATTTATCATTCATTTTTGTTTTACAAATCTCATACTCACAAAAACTTTGTGTACAATCCAAACATTGCTTTAGTTTACCAAATTGCCTTTTTATTTATATGTTATGACCTAATTAAGGTATTAACTATATTCTCACTACAACTCTTAATTTGATTTTTATTCCATTATATTAATAATTTTTTTTATGCATAAGGTGACTGCTCTTTAGAAGAGAAATTCATTCTTACAATAAAGCACATTTTGGCTTTAAATAAACAGATTGCCCTTCACTGACTTTTTTTTCTCAATTATTCAGTAGTCATCCCTTTTTTCTCAGATTTGCTGATTTGAAACATGATTTGACCTTTGCCCTTTAAATATACAGGGCAGATCAAGGAATAAAAGATGAATTTACCAAAATCAACAATAAAATCGCTCCACCCTATATATTAAGTGCCTTTTACAAGAGGTCTGTGCAAAAACTTTGGCAGATAACTAAGAAAACCCAAATAAGAAACATTACCCAAAACATCAGACGCCTAGAGAAAAAAAACGATGGCACAAGGAAGCGGAAGCCATTTTGTAGTAACTTTGCGTCGATCAGCCGAAGAGTTTCGGATTTCATTGGTTCAACCTGTATATTCTACGCTGTGCATCTGCGCAAATTAGACGAGAACAGCGCAAAAAGAACTTGTTTTGTTATCGACAAATCTTCCCAAACTCCAAACAAGCGGGGTGGAAAGAGCCGGGCAAGGTGAAGGTTGTTGCCTTCTAGTTAGGGATGGCAACATCGAACCAAGAAACCGATGTATCGCTACATCGATACATCGGAAAGACAACATCGATGTCTTCGATGTATCGATAAGAGAACATCGATGTTGTGAAATATCGATGTTTTTATAGTGTAATTAAAATATTTCATATTTTTTTAATACCTGGAAGGAAATGTGCTATGTGTGACCGCTGACCAGTATAGGTACATAGATTACACGTTTCTGCTTTTGGAAGAATTAAACAAGTTAAGAAAATAGCTAAAAATGTTTTATTTAAAAATGTAAATGACAAACATTAACGTTATAATAAACTATCAAATAAAACATGGACATACCCAAAAGCAAATTAAAATAAAAAAATATATGAATATTTGTGAGCTGAAAATACAATATATATTGATTACAATATCACCAGAACTCGTCCGGAACACTATTTAAAAAAAGTAACTTAGGCAAAAGTTTTCTAGACAGACGATTTCTTTCCTGCGTTACAGTATCTCCGGCACGCGAAAGCTCTTTATGAAGGAAGGGAAGTACATACAACCCCAACCCCAAGATATTTTCTGGCCACCTGATAGAGATTTGGATATGTTGCTTTTAAGTGTTCCCATTCCTCTAGCGGATTTTGTTTTAGATTTGAAGGCGGCGCAGAAAGGTACATTCGTATTTCTGCATTAATTTTATCATCACTATTTGTTACATGTTTTAATATAACATTTTGTTGCTGAGTTAACGATTTATGAAAACTCCATATATGAATTTCTTTATCCTGTAAATGTGAATTTTCGTTGTCGCTAGACTCAGGAGAAGAATTGTTTGACCTTCCTCCTTTGGAATTTATTTCGTTAAGGACGAGGCTATTTATATTTTTAAGACATTTGAAGACGCAATGGGGTCATTAAAATGTACATTTTGGAATCTAGGATCAAAAAATGTACCATATGCTAATAAATTCATGCTCTCTCGTGTGCCGAAGCGTTTTTCTAATAATTCTCTTAATAGGGAATCTTCACAGTACAAGAAAACACGGTATGACATTGATATTGCACGTTGGCGGGTCTTCTTCCGAAACGAGTCGTGTCGTAACTCGTTAGCAGTTAGCAGAGCTTTTCAAGAGCATGTACATAACATCGATACTCGTACATTGGTCCGATGCATCGATGCATTAGTCTATATCGAACATCGATGGAAAACATCGATGTTTCTTTTTCGATGTATCGATTTTTTAAAAACATCGATACATCGTTGCCATCCCTACTTCTAGTTTAAAGCAGATATGTAATAAACGGTTATGCGCGCATCACATACGAACTAGGTAGTCTAAAATTAATGGCTTCAAAAATAATTAACCAAATAATGTTATTGATCATAACAGCATTGGAGGGGGGTTGTCATAAATACAAATATGCATCAAACCTATATCGACCATATTTTGAACTAGTGCTGGCAACCGAAGACGGTTTTTCGGATAGTCGGTTAACCGGTTTCGGATTATCCGCGGTTTTAAAAAAAACCGAAACCGGTTAACCGGATACTCGGTTAACTGATTACCCGATTTCTCGTTTAACCGATTAATCGATTAACCGATTTCTCGGTTAACCGATTAATCGATTATTCGGTTATCTAGTTACATGGAACTGGGCCACCGGGTTCTCAAGAAATGGTAAAAAAGATAGAAAGTAAAGTAAAAACTGGGTATTTGGAATCGTAACATACCACATACCTACTGGACGGTGATTATATTTGGAAATGCTTTTAGAGGGCGATTGAAAAATAATATCTACCTTTAATAGAATACCTTTATATTTATTTAAGTTTTAAAAAATTGTAATATTTCTTCTGCTCAGAATTTATATCGATTGTAATTTGTAATAAACAATATTTTTAATTTAATTATTACCTTGGGGTTTATTTCAATAACGACCAAAAACTGGAATAAATTTGGTTCACTAGAATTTAATGATTGTGCCCTAATCGGCAGGGAAACTTAACTAATGGAAATATGCTTAAGAACAAATTATAAATTATGATTAGCCTATGATGAATGTGTATTAACCGATTAACCGGTTATCCGATTAACCGGCTATCCGATTAACCGGTTAACCGGTTATCCGGATACCCGGTTTTCACTATTATTCGAATACCCGGTTTTATCCGAAACCGGTTTTTATGAAAACCGAATAACCGGTTTCAACTTTTCACGGTTTTTGCCAGCACTATTTTGAACGGTATCAATCGCAGTTATCACTTTCAAAGGAAAAAGCAACACTTTGAAAAATCTGCAATAAAATGCAGTTCCATGCAGTACCCAATAAGGACTTTTCTCAAGTAAGAAAAGAGGCAATGACAAAAGCTAAACACTCCTGCAGCAACACAACAAAAATTCTTAGATTCCTATTAGAAAATAACCAAAATAATATTCCACTGGAAAAGCACTACCTAGGTATCTTGAAAGTAACAACATAAATTAAACCTCCCAACATAGAACAAACTTTACCAAAAGAAATTAATATGATGACTGTTGTTACATTAAATAAGCAATTTTTAATTAATTTTTGTCCAGTATCAGATCTCCACAAAGTAGACAATTTAATCAAAAATGTACTATAGTCTAGAATAGAAGTAAATGATAGCTCTTTTTATTGACTAGCTAAATGTAAATACCCAGCTATAACGTGTTTTAGGTAGGTATCATGAATGTTAACAGTATGCAACAAGGGAATTAAAAAAAAAAACGATAATTACGATATAAAAACAAGTTTCAATTCCATCAACATTTGTTGATTATATAGGGACCTGCATGAAAATTGAAATGTTTCGACATGGCGGAAAAATCAAGACGAAATACGATTGGAAATTCTTGCATAGTAAGCGTCAAGCGATGAGATAGGAAAACGCTCGAGTTGGTTACAAACACACAAGAAAAGCAACTACTAGGTACCCTACACATAGATTCTAGTTACATTGTTACGTATGAAAGTTAAGAAATTACGCCGCACTTTAAGGTGACGTCAATCAGACGCTAGCTAGCTGCAATTCTATTGGTTGGCCCTGTATATCCTACGCGCCGCATTTGCGCACTCGGTATATGAATTACAGTTTCGACAAAGGAAATGATCGATAGGCATTCACGACGATAAAAAAAAAATCATGAGATAGAATACTGCCACACCTTTACAATATAGCAAAAGCAAATAAAATAAATGAAAAAATGCCAAGCAACTGATCATGTAAAACGAAATCAACAAAATGGCTCTGAATTGAAACAAATAAGATAAAATCAAGTATCCAGAGATCACTAACGGAAGCCGCTGAGAGACCAAGAAAACGTTTTGAAATACCTTAGTGCCTATTAAATCAATAGCCATTTCATTACGTATTAAAAAAAAACTTAAGATATGCCTAGGGTCTAGAACGATCGGCTTCAAAACAGCAAACAGCCGCCATGGCGGCCACCGCCTCAAATTAAAAACCAAAAACTAATATATATTTGAAGTTTTACTCCGTGGTAACACTTATAAAAAAACTGCACCTAAATTAATATACAGTTGTTTAGTAAACATACAGGATGGACGTCAAAAATCTGGTAGTCTGTCGAATATCAAGCCTGAAAGAGAAAATGGCGGAGGACGCAACTTACCTTAACTGGCAGACAGGAACTAATTTTCAGGAAAATCTGCCTAATATCACCTTGTTCTTCAAAAATTGGAATATTTACTTGGTCCTTAACTAAACACAGTCTACATAAAAGCAAAATTTCACCCGGATTATCCATTTTTCCGCAATTTGTCTAAAAATTTCATCGGAGCGAATACATTTAACACTTCCTTCTAGGACGGTCGCTGGCAAAATGGACGGAGCTTGAACGGAAGTTTCATGAATAGACGCCCGGCAACCGACAGTTGTTCTCCCTCCAAACTTCCGTTGCAGAACGCGCGTAATTTAAATAAAATCTTATTTCCAACCTCTCAAAAGAAGAGTAATTCTGGCTTATTCTCTAATAAGAAATGAAACTTCATAATATTACTTCTCATACGAAATAAGAAATATTTGACCAGATGCTTCTATCTCTTTGTTTACATATATAAATTGAATAAGGTTCAATAAATATAAGATCAAGCGAGAGATTAAAATAGGTTGAGAAGAGGTTTTGTAAGCAAAAAGGCAGCGATATCTTAATCTAAAAATTTGAAAGTTAAATATATCGAGTTTATTTTTAATTTATTTATGCATAGGACTAGTTATATATAAATTGATTTATAATATTAATACTAGCCTTTGCTTGAGTCCCTTTGTAGTAGTGGGATATTTTTACCCTGTGCGTAGGCAACTCGATATACCTTTTTCCTGTTTCAGTCACAGGGCATCGTTCTTTAAAGGTATTGTACAAAATGCACAAGAAAATGTACTATTATATTCTGATCATAAAATTTAAAATTAATTATTTTCTATGGAATTACTATGAAAGGAAGAACTGCCTTTACTTGCTTTTTATGATGGTGCTTTACCTTCATACAATGCAATTCTTTCATTTTAAAGAACGACAAAAATATGTGTATGATTATATTTTTTGACATTGTAGTTTCGAGTTTCGTAAAATAAATGCTGCATTCAATATGGCAGTAATCATGTATTATGTATAAGCAGGATTTGTACATAAAAGCCCACTTTTCAGTATACAAATTCCTCAGTTAAGATGGTCGTCAATAATGAAAAATTCAATTCATTCAGTTCATATTCTGTTTCACTTTCTATTAGAATTTAGAATACCTATGTCCTTTCTCTCGAAAACAGTTTATACCTGTTTTAATAGTGCATTGTGCTGTGAAAGTTGGAAAAAGCACTTTACACGCGTTTGAAAGTAATTTTCTCTCATATCCTTTAGTCGTTTGATTTAATATCTGCACATCTTTACTTTATACTGGCGGATTGTTCTAAGTTTCTTTATAATACCAGAAGTTCAAATAATGTCAACAAATTGAAAACTGGTTGGAACGTCATATCTTGAAACTGGTTGGAACGTCATATCTTTAATTGGCAAAACAGTACAGTCGAAATTATATCCATATGTAATGACGTCATACCTGCGGGCCAAAAATATTAATCTCCGATATTCTGCTTCGATTGGACCCCTGATGATTTTATATTAGTCGAGTAAGTCATTTGTTGAAATCCATGTTTTTGCATCTAAGATCACCCATACTACATTATAGTATGGTGTAGACTTTGCCTCCCACATCGGTGTGACAAGCTGAATTTTTCAGGGATGTACATGATGAGATTACTTGAAAATAAATCTGCCAAAGATTGAAATATCTGATATGTTACATCAATACTAGAACACTTATTCTATAATAACATTTCATGTATCTTTCGAAGTAGCATCCTTCAAAAATAATCAGCTTACTAATCAAATTTGCCAAAGAAGCAGCAGGACACAGTCTGCCGGATGAAAAGATCGAATTTGTCTATGTCGTCAATATATTATACCTAGAGTAAAGGATGTGTGCATGGACGAAACATACTAAAAACATTTGTATTCCATGCAAAAATTTAATCAAAAAAAGGAGGTCTTCTTATAAAAGGATAACAGAGCGCTTTCGGCCTAAGTGATCATCAATCATTTGTCAGTGGGGAACTAACAACATAGCCACAATGAGAACAAACATCAATTGACAAAGGTCACATTCAAATTTCACAGGGTTAAATTTTTTGGAAAAGGTTCACATACTTTTATTTAAAAAAGGAAGGAAAAACGAGGGCTAAACCACGTTTTTGGAGTTAAAAGTCACTATTCAAGAAAGCAGGTATATAAAGCCATGTCGGAATGATTACTCGAAAAATTATTTTTGAATAATTTTCTGGGACCCATTAGAAAGGTCTGTAAGTATTTCTTATATCAAATTCTCGGAGTCTTTACCACAAATTCACACTCTTTCTTTATGGACTTCATGTTTGTTCCTCAAATGCTGGACATAATCTCGCTTACAAACAAATCCTTGTTTGCACAAAGACATTTAATTAAATGTCTTAAATGTCTTTGGTTTGCACTCCTAACATTTCACTTTCAAGTGCCTCTTTCGAGGAAGATCTAAATTCTTGAGCCTTTTAAATTTTTTTTTATCATGATCGCAAATGAATGGACAAGGGTGATCTTCATGCACCTGCATGTAACTCTTAAGAGTATAATTTGAGATCGAGGTGAAACTTTTTCGCATTTACGGTACTTAAATGGACGCGTTATCTCTTTGAGGTAGTTACTAATATGTCTCTCAGAGTTATTTCGTTTTAGAAAAGCCTTTAAGTATTGATTGCATCTGTCGATAAATGAAAGTAGCATTTAAGATTCAGTTTAACTTTATTAATATTTTAAACAATCACTTAAAGCTATTACACTGCAAAATATGGCATTCGAATGTTTTGTCTTGGTTCTCTAGCTCTTCATCTTCGATATAAGTATATGTTTTGTCTTAAACCCATTTATGCTTGTTTTTTGTTTTTCTTGTGAATATTTAACAAAGTTTTGGAGGCAAACTTCGAATTGCACCAAAAGCACCCATCAGTTATTTCACCCGAATAGGTTCTCATATATATTTTTAGCGGTGTAATTTTAGAAAAAACATTTTTGGCACTTTGGTGTGAGTGCGAATTTTCACAATATTCACACTGATTCATTGATTCGGCTTGATTCCTTTTGATGTGTCATCAAGTGCATTTTTAAGCCCTCTTTAGTTTTCAATAATTTCCCGCTTCTTAGGATTCTTTACAGAATGGTATCTCCTCATGTGAATCCTATGAAATATAGCATCATTTTGGCATACACGACATCTCTTTATTTCCGGACCTTGTCCTTGTGTTTCCATCAAATGGTACTTCAGGTTGTATTTAATGGAAAACTTTTTTTCCGCAAATGTCGCAAATACTTTGGCAATGATCTTCTGATTCGATATGCAAATCGTACTGGGCATTATTAAAATATCCTTGTCCACACCTTTCACACTTTACCACATACTGGTTGGTATGCCGCAAGAGATGGATAGCCATGATTTCCTTGCTGGGAAAGAAAACATTTCTAAAATAAGTCGCATTGAAATGTATTTGCCTTATTTCGTGTTTCACAATAATGAACTTTGCTTGAATGTTTTAGCACAAACGAAACAGTTGAAGGGACCATCAGTTGAATGCGTTGTCAAATGACGACTCATGAATGCAATTCTACAAAAGATTTTACATCATATTTGGTCATTTCCTTAGACATAAATCGTTAATTTGGATGCAGAAGTTACAAACTTTTATAACTGACGCTAACTAAACTGGAAAATGGGCTACTCCTGGTTAAAGGCAAGGTTGACTTTAGAAGTAAAATTATTGAAATTCAAAGTGCAATTTAATTTGCTCATTTGCTTGAAATCTAGCTAGAGTCTATCAAAACTTATGATATGAATCATCCGTATAGAATATTTCGTAAAAATCAAAAATCAAGTAATACACAGTTTTCATTTAAAAATAATCCATAGACCTCATACCTCCGACATAGGTCAATAGTAAGTACCTATACATATATTTTTCATATTAGCCAATGCCCCAGATTAACCTCTGTTGAAGGTTGACGGTGTTTTAGACCAATAGCTCCTTCAAGAAGATTTAGATCGCTTGGCAGAATGGTGCGAGAAAAATATACTGAACTTAAATGTAAATAAATGTTGTTATATAAGCTTCACTCGCAAGCCTGGGAGCATTATAACGAATTACTTCATTAATGACTATCAACTTGAATACAAATCATCAATTAGAGATCTAGGTGTCATTTTTGACGAAAAACTTTCATTATCTTGGCCACATGTCTAGTGTATAGCTACGCAATAGCTATATTGTTTGTGGTAAAACCCTTTTCGCCAAGATAAAACCTCTGGAAAAAATGAGTGTTAATTCGTTGGCGTAGTTCTTTAACACGTTGGCAGGTATTCCGCCCGTTCCTGATGCCTTTTGCGTATCTAGCTCTTTGAAGATTTATGACTATCCCGGTGATGAAACTTAGCGTCTGCCATGGTAGGGTTGATGTTGGTTATGGTGGGGAGAGGCTTACCTCAGAAGACGTTTAAGGTAAAGTGCGATGGAAATATTTCTACCGACCAGAAATTCCTGGAGCCACTGGGGCATTGCAAAAGTTTATTCCTGATCCTTTGATTGTGTTCGGCCTTAGCTTCGTCAATCACATGTTCATCAAATTTAATTGTATGCTGGTCAGGATTTGTGGTTAGAAAAAAATCCAGGAGAGCGGCAAATTCGCGCCCCTCTGAGATCCGAGTTGCTTCGTCTACAAGTTGAGTAAGCCCGCAGCTGATGGCAAATACTTCCTTACCGTTACCTGTGATGTTTGAGCCAGTTGGTGTTACGGGCATTGAAACCTCCCAGAACGATAATTTCTGAAAATTGGTCGACCAGTATTCAATCAAAAATGCTAGCTAGTGTTGTAAGAAAACTTTTGTAGGCTCTATCACTTGGCGATTGAGACAACATATGTACTTGATTAATCCCTTGGCGGTGAACTTGAGCCACGACACGAAAGGTCGCTTTGGACAAAAAAGCATATTCCGAACTTATGTCTAAATCGGGAGCGTAGGTCATAATCAGGATAGGGGTAGTTTACTTTTGTCGTTGTAGAACATACTTTTGTTTCTGTAAAGGCCAGTATGTGTGGTCTATTTGCTTGTAGATGTTGGCGCACCAAATTAATGTTTGCATTTAGGCCTCTTATGTTGCAGAAATCTATTCTAAATTGGTTCGGTATCTTTGCTACTTATGAAGCGTTGTATGAAAGGCTCCCGGGGCCATCCGGCGTCCGGAGATCCGAATGGCCGGGGAATTTAGGCCAGGGACAGAGTTAATACAGGGTTGTTCAAAAGACGCGCACAAAATTCCTATCTTCTGTATAGTTACGTTTTAGAAAAACTCTGAAAGACTGATATTGGTTTAAATTGTTGTTCGCATTTCTGTAATATTTTCAGCTCCCTCCCTGTAACCCCTTAATCTCTAGCTACACAAACTTTTTTTTTTAATGGCAACCTAGGTGATATGGGAGCTGTATGAGAAGGTCTTCTAAAACTGAATCTGATACTACCAGCTAGGTAGAGGTCTGGTCTTACAGTAAAACCCAGTGCACAAAAGTATATGTTTTTTGAAATTAATATTATCCATGCGATGCAGTTTATTCTGATATAATTTCTCCTTCAAATATACGGCAAGAAAAAAATCCAATGGTGTAAGGAGGAACGACGCTGGTCCCTGGTGACCATTCAATCCTATCCAGTGATCTAGGAATATTTCATTTACCTTGAGGTCTTGAGAGGATTAAACTGTTGTGAGACTGTCCTATTCCTATTATTGTCCCATACCTTTAGAAGTAGTTTCCTAATATCAAAAATTTCCATTGCAAAGTCCGGTTAAAAGGTATTCAAAATGCTAATATTGTGAGTCAACACAAAATAAAATGAATATTGGAATACTAAAATTATTGAGGTTTTTGAAGTGTGACAAACGTGAATGTAGAATGAAAGGTCAAGGACGCGTCACGTTTAGGAACATTTCGTTCTACTACTACGTAGAGAAAGGGAGAAAGAGAGCTATCATTTGCATTGACTAATGTAGTAAAAAAAAGTTTAGGCTACGCATGCGCTAGTTTTGGAAATTCGCGTTAGCGTTAGACGCTATATATGAGCAGCTGATGTACCAAACGTTGTGTGATGAATATTTATCATTGTATTTTGTGATTATTTACATGTTTTAGGTTTGTCTCCTGCGATTATTTGTATATATCCGTGATATTAATGAACAATTATTAATTTTTTTACGAAGTTTCACTTCTATCACGTGCACGTATCACTGCACGTGTGATTTTTTTCTCCACATTTTATTGTATTACCTGGGAACGACGCGACGCGACGGCAGGTTATTTAATTGACTCGCATAAAAGTAAAATGTATTGAGTTAGCACTTAGTTCCATCACTGAATTGTAAGCAAGTGTTAGTATCTTGGAAGTTTTGAATATTTGAATTATGGTGCTCTCAGGAAGGCAGCGTACTGAAATTTTATTATTTTTGGGTTGTGGAAACAAAGTACGGAGCCAGAATGAAGTTTGTGTGTTGTTTAATGAAAAGTTTCCTGAGAATTCAATTAATCGGTTAAGGGGGTAGTAGGATATTTCCAAATTTGAGGAGCGTGGGACATTCAACTAAAACGGGCCAACCACCCGCTTTAACTGAAGATAAACATTTTCATATACTCCTATCAGTAAATGAAAATCCGCATTCTTCAACTAATACCATAGCGCTTAATAACGATGTCAATATAACTGTAGAATGATTATTAAAGAATCCATAAAAAGTGCACGTCGTGCAGGAATTTCTTGAGGATGACTACAATAGGATATTACAATTCTGTGAAGAAGTGGTGGCAAGATGTGATAAAAATAACATATTTTCTCAAATACTCTACTTTACTTTACTACCAGGGCACCCTTTTCAGGGAGCGGCTGGCTTTGCTGCAAGGCAATGCGCCAACACGCCCACCCTTAGCTAGAGATAGGGCGACCCTTCCACATAGGTTACACCTTTGTTAGACGGTGGTACTATTTGGCAGATACCTCCAGTAAAGCTGGCCTGTGCCCCTGGAGATACCCGACTTTTACACAAAAGTTTAAGCTATGAAATGCACCTACAAATGATGATCCCATAGGAACATCCGGCTCCCCCCGGCCTGAGTACCGGCGTGAATGACGATTTTTCTGGCTAGGACGCCCGATTCTTCCTCGGGGAGAAAAACGATCACTAAACGTTTACCACGTGTACGCCCAAAGGTCTGTACCAATGGGGACAAAAGAGCCGCTACGATACGTGTTGACTCGACCGAAAACGAACCGGAAGTGTGAAATTTTATGTTCGTAGTTCAAAAAGTTTATTCCAACCAACAAAAAATCGCTGTATTAGCATAGCACGTCGTCACTGTCAATGTCGACTCACCATGGCTGATTTGCCATTCGCGGCGCATATCGTTTTTTTAACCAATCAAATATGAACTTTCCCAGCTTTTTGTTTTCTTAAGAGACTCAAAGGAATATATTATTAGTATTGAATAAGAAACAAGCGAGGCAGAAATGAGCTTATAAAATGAAAAAAATTGCTGTGGACCTAATAAAAGGGTTAAGGACCAAAATATTTATGCCATGCAACAAAAAAAAGTCTCCAACACGAACTATTCACACGATACAACATGGTGTATCTAGAGAAATCGCGAATACAAAACCATTGCCAGTTAATTATCCCACAAAAGCTGCTACATCACGAGACAAATGTTCACAGAATCGACAAAAGCTTGGTTGACAGGCAAGGCAACTTAAGAAAATTGTTGACAAGCGACATGTATCGCTGATCGCAATTGTTAAGTTGCATCTAGCCGGACCGTACAAGATTCATCATTCGAACATAATGTTGCGCATGCGTATTTTATATATTTGTGATATCTTACTGCTGCTCCCCGATCGGATTCAAGTACAAATACTACATGTAAATAATTGTTTGTGTTTTTTTATGGCAGTGGCACACACACTAAAGCGACATCCTATGGCGCTCGACGAGCGATGTGTGTGCGAAGTTGTTGATTGACACAGTTTTTGAACAGTTGTAGTTTGTAAATAGGGGAAGAGTGAGTTCCACAGTGATACAGTGCGCCAGGCAAAGGTGTTCTTGTAAAGCGATGTTGTAGGTGTTTCCAGTTGTTCGACGAACTGTGCGCTATTGCCTCTGTCGTGACTGTCTGACAGGCGTTGCCAGGGACCGAATGGGGCGGGCCAAATCTTGGGAACATCTGCTGTGAAAGTAACTGTAAAACAGGGATGTCTGCGGTGTTCCACACTATCCAGATTCCGGGCGAAGTCCGGGTCGCCGATGAGACGCACAGCTCTCTTCTGAATGGAATCCAGCAGCTTTAGGGTGCCCTTTGGTGCGGCACCCCAGACGTGTGAGCAATATTCTAAGCACGGTCTTATTTGCGTTTTGTAGAGCAAGAGCAACTTCTGCGATGTATACAGTTTTTTGTTGCGAAATAGCGCACCAAGCTTCTGGGAGGCTGATTTTGCGAACGTGGTCATGCCAGGACATATTGCTGTTGACCGAGACACCCAGTAGTCCGATTGACGAGGATGAAGGAATGGTCGATACTGCCATAATGATGGCAGGGCCCGCCGTATTGATCATCTTGGTAAGCGTGGCTGCTTGGGTCTTTGCTGCATTGGACTGGACC
>JAEQML010071527.1:0-16097 GCA_016904865.1 Pissodes strobi
GTTAGTTTAGGTAATTAATGGATATAGCACCATCATATAGAAATTCGCGATTTTTATATATCTATGAATCATAAAAGAAAATTGGAAAGGAAATAGATCGGTAGAAACAAGATTTACTGCAAATTTTTATAATTATGGTTTTGGCTTATAACCAATCCAGTTACTAAAAAAAAAGCGCGTTATGTACTAGTTAGGTTGGGTTAGTTTTGTTAAGCTTGGGTTAGTTTTGGTTAGTTTTTGTTAGATTCGGTAAGTTTGGGTTGGTTTTGGTTTGCTTGGGTTAGTTTTGGTTAGCTTGAGTTAAGTTTGTGTAGAAAGCAAGGGACGAACGTAGAGCGCACGTCCTAAGCTCGTACTAGCTTAAACGAAACACAACTAACTATAGCTAACCCAAACTAACATAAGCTAATTCAAAGTAATGGAAATAATTACGAAGGGCCTCCGCAAAAAAAGGCTTGCGGAGAAAATACATGTCAATTATTGAAAAACCCTCTTTTTCTTAAATTTGTCCTTATTTTTTTCAGCAACGATGGACTTTTGAGAAAAATGGTATTTGACTTTTATTTTTATCTTAATAGGAGCTTTATTTTTTCTGTAGAAGGTGTTCCGATATTCCAAAGTTTTTGTTTTTTAACCATCATTTTCGTATTTTTTAAGTACCCTGTACAACTTATCCTTAATTTAGCATTGTCAAAATTAGTTTCTTTCCAAGCACCAACTTTTATCAAGAATAAAATTTTATTTTATTTATTATGACTTTTATTTTTATCTTTATTTTTTTCTGAAGAAGGCTTTCCGATATACCAAAATTTTTGTTTTTTTAAATATCCTGTATAACTTATCCTTAATTTAGCATTGTCAAAATTAGTTTTTTTCCAAGCACCAGCTTTTATCGAAAATAATTTTTTCTGTGAAATCGATAATAAAAAAGTTTCCTATGGGAAATGGCGCTTAGATCGTTTTTCCCATGTACCCTTCATTTGTTAAAGATTTTAAAAAAGCTACCGTTCGCAAATTACATTTGACAATGACAAATCATAGGTTGACAAGTTTAATTAATGCTGGTGTTTGCAGTATTACCTGTTGAATTTTAATGAAAAATAAGCTACAATTTTATTTAAATAAGTTAAGATCGGCTTGTCCAAACCTTGAAAAAGCCTCCTTACAACTTTGCTCTAAAGTCAACAGGGGATCAAATATTTGGACAGTTTAAAATTTGCATTTGATTTCCTGTTTCCAACCACGATGCACCACCCGGTATATAAAAGAAGATATAGACACGTGGCAGTAAATGACAACTCTACCCAGAATCAGTGGGCTTCATATTAGAAATATAAGACCAGGTAATAGCAACCAAGAATTATCAAAAATACATCATGAAAAAAAAAAGAAAAATGACCCATGCAGGAAATGCCATCAACACCAAGAAACACAATCGCACATGTATTAGGAGGGTGCCAAAATACTACCGGGGACAGCTTACACAACATAGCAGGAAAAACAATACACCAGGCATTGGCACTTAAATTTAACCTGATATCAACAGAAGCATATTATTATACACACCGAACAGTAGATTGGAAAATAATAATCGGCTCAACCTGTACTACGATAAACCATACACACTATACCACACAACAGACCAAATCTCATATTACTATATAAAAAGAACAAGACCACATATCTAAAGAGATATCATCAACAAAAAATACACTGAAGTAACAAAAAAGTATACCACTTTGGCAATAAAAGTGGAGAGAATCTGGAAACGGGAAATAGTACAAATCACTCCATTCATAATATTGACAACAGGTATTACAAAAAACCTTCACGCAGCATCTGAAACAACTTCACCTAGATACAGAGATACATCATTATTAGAGAAAGGGATAATATTGAAGGCATGCAACATAGCCTGAACTATTCCCAGGGAATAAGCGCACTGGGCAGTCTTGGTACATACCCCTACTAATCAGAGAGCATATTAAGATTCTTTACAGACCTACGCCACTATGCTATATTAGCCGCTTCTGATTGCTGGGTTCAAGGTTAAAGCGTTAAAGCAAAGTTTACAGAATTAAAAATATAAGTTGATTCACTCCGCGCCATCGTCAAATTCCACTCCGTCACTCCCCGCCTGCCCGGTAGACTGGTGCCAGTCTACAGTGGAGAGCTAGGTGATTTAAGCTTATTTTAAATTTGGTTACGGTCCGGTGTATAGGGTGAGATTTCAAAAATAGCGGTTTGTTTTTGTGGATTTCTGAGTAAAATGTCTAGTCGAAATATTTGTTCAGTAGTTGATTGTAAAAGACGAATGGCAGACAATATATCGCTCTTTAGGTGCCCAAAAGGGTAGGTATGTATTAGTTTATTATAAGCTTTTATTTAACTTCACTTGTATGTTTGGGTCAAATCTTACAAGTTAAATTTGTCCTACTTCCCATCAATGTTCAATATTAACATCGATTTATAGTGACTACAATAAGAGTATGTATTAAAAAAAAACTTGCAGGTGTCGAGCCTGGAAAAAAGCCTTAGAATTTATAGGATCCCACAAATATGCGAATGTAATGTCATAGCCATATTACAATGTGTGGTTTGCATTTTAATGAAAACAGTTTTGCAAATTCTTCTAGGAGCTGTATACATTCATATGCTGTTCCATCAACTGGGTTACCAACTAAAACGTTTAATCAGATTTTGTGCATTTGCAAAATAATGTAAGATGGGTGCAAATCTAGGTTTATCTAAAAGTCTATTACTTTAAATTTTGTGCTAATTAGTTATTGTGGTAAAATTAACGAAATATAGAAATTGCTAAAATGTAGACAATTAGTTTTGCAAAATTTTTTCCAAAATAATTTGTAGTTTTACAAAATTATGATAGTTCGCTCCAAAATAAATTAAAATAAAGAATTTTGCACGCGGTATTAAATTTTATTCAAAAAAATATAATATTTAATAATATATTTTACAAATTTTATATGCAATCGTATTTACCGTAATTTTTTTAAAATATGCTGAATAAGGCCTTTACCTTTTCATCTTTTTTTGGGACTTCACAAAATATAGTTTTCAAAATTTTGACAAAAACATATTTCATTATTTAAACTCCTCCATTGATTACTTACTAAGCGGGAAATTTTACTCTATGTTTACCAATAGCGCTTTGACCGAAGTAAATCGCGTCAAACTCGGCTCTTATTGCCTCAATATCCCCTACATTTTTTTGCCGTGGCGTTGCGTCCTCGGCCCGCCTTTGATATGACGATTTCATTGAATTGGCGCTTAGTGAACCAACTTATATTTTTAATTCTGTAAACTTTGGTTAAAGTAAACCTAACTTGCACTTTGCCTACGGTCCAGTGAATTTATTCCAACAGGTCTAGTAGTGCAGTGGTCAGATTCTGTGTTTGTGATACGGACGGCCCGCGTTCGGTACCAGTCGGTGGCAAGACATGTTTTTTTATTTTATGTTTATTCCTTTTTGTAAATTTGGGTTAGTTCGAGTTAGTTTTGTTTGGCTGCGTCCCGGCGCGAGCGGAGGACCATGCCTGAAGTTAACGGTACTCTTTTAAAACACCAATCACAGTACCGCATTTTTACTCCATGCCGTAGGTCTGCAAAGAATTTTATTAAGCTTCTTATTCTTATTATAATCCTGAACATTCCGAGAAAAAATAAAACGATTATAATAATAATAATAATAATATGTAATAATAATAATAAACATGAAAACAATCATCAAGAATCCTCGGACGAGCAGATGAAGAACAAAATTGCCGCAGGAATAGGTCCCTTGACCAAAATAAAGAGGACCATGCCACGATCGTAAGAGCATAAGTATCAGTTTTAAATAATCCAATATTGCTAAGGTTGTCAAATAACAAAAAATTATAGATCAAAATATGTAATACTAAAGAACAACATACTTACAGCATACGAAATACAGAAAATCAAAGGAGTCTTAAAGGAAGTGAGAGATAAGGAAGAAACAAACATAATTGTACATAGAAATGAGCAAGAATAACCACGCTTCACATAAGGTAGCAACCCAACTATGAGAAATATACTTCCTACTACAATTTAAAAAAATACACAAACATATTAATAGACACGCCGGATACCTAGGCACCACAAGCCCACTGAACACTGGGAAGACATTCACACAGTTATATATTCAGCAGCTGCAGCAGTATTAACATCTAACAAACAGAAAACTTTACAACACATTGAAAATATAACAAAAAAGATATTACAGGAACTTTGTACACCCTGAAACAAAATATAAACAGTATACTCTGCACGTCTACGCAGATACAAAGAATCAAATGACAGAAAAGCAAAAACGCTCTCTTCAGCCGTAATGAAAAATCATTAATTTCGTGTTGAAGATTAGTGTTAGGGATTTCTTACATTCTTTAGTCAGTTGCTTTTTATTGTTGTGTTCTGATGAAATCCCGAATATTGGTTTGTTTCATATTCCTGCATGCTATCTAGTGTTTCGCTGTTAAGAGTTTGTCTTTTCACTGGCCTCTTTCTATACATAATGATTTTAATTCATTAATTCCGAATTTTATTACAATGTCTGCCGTTAATTTCGCCATATCTTTAGTAGTCCTCTTATTTGCGTCTATGTTGGTACATATATTTTGATGTCATACAGGTGGTTAATTTTGTGTTCTACTTTAGTCTAATGTTTGATCTGAAATTCGTATTTTGTGTAATCTATGAGAGTGTGTTCAGGCAGAAATATCTTATAGTTGGATGTATTTTGTAAATTTTTAGTATTTTCTTTGACCAGAGTCGAAAGCTTCCTTGTAATCTACGTAGCATTTCGTAAGTTCCTTTGCTGTTTGGTTCATTATCCCAGAGTCTATTATTCACCGTTCCTCCTGCAGCCTTCTTACTCTTCCAAGTTATATTAACATTTTTGAAGTGTCTGATCTATTTTCTTGCATATTGCTTATATTATTATTTTATACAATGTTTGCAAACAAGTTATTATTCGATAATTAGCTGGATTTTCTGGGTTATAAAAAGTTATATAATACTGAAAAACCAGTTTTATGTTTTCCTTTCTGCTAAGAATTGTGGTATTAGTTATTGGGTTTCTGTCAGTATATTTATTTGAATAGTTGGGTATTTATATATCGATGAGTACTGTTTATACCAAAAGTTTTATATTAGATCCGTTCCTGGGCATTTCCAGTTATTTGTGTTTGTTCTTTTGTATCTACTCTTTTTTTTTCTTTAATTCATGATGCTGTACGATTATGTATATGGGTTTGACTAAAAATTTAGAGATTTCTCGCTTACTTGGTTGAATTAATTCAATTTCTCCCATTGGCGTTGCTGTCATTTTGTCGTTGGATTCTTTCTATCTCTGTAGGTGTGCAGAGTATACTGTTGAATTCATTGCATGTGCCACAGTTTCTGTAATAGTTCCAATGCGTTTTAAGATTTTCTTTGACTTGTTACTTGTTCTCATTTATATACTATGTTAGCCTTCCTATGTCTACTCTCAGCTTTATTATATTATTTCCAGTTCTTCTGTGCACACTTAGGTGTGTTAGTTTTTCCTGATTTTTCGTTTTTGGTGTTCTAAAGTTTTCTGTACGTTACATGTTAGTACTGCTGAAGCTGCTGCATATATTACTATGTGAATGTCATTCAGTGTACTTGTGGTATCCAGGTTGTTACGGGTGGAAATTCTCCTATTTATAAAGGTCATTTTAGGAAGGAATATCGATTGGTCAATCATCTCTATTGTCTTTTCTCGATAAGTTCGTACCTGTCTAGGTTTCTGACAAGCAGTGTTTTAATTGACATTTAAGGATTTTTAGTTGAATGTCAGCCGATAATTTTGACGTGTTTACAGATTTGTTTCTGCTATTTGATCCAGCAGGAGGAGAGAAAACAGAAGAAAACTGTTGTTGTTGATTTTGTAAGGCTTTTGTTTATTCATTAGCCAAAGAAAATTCCTTGGGTTGACAGATAGTCCTCGAGTAATATTTTATTTCGTAAATGAAGTAGACTGGAAGTCGTTTGAGACTCTCGAGGGAAGGTCAGTTGCGTGTAAAGAAATTTCTAGCAAACGCCGTAATGGCATGATCCTTTCAAGATACCCAGGAAGGTTTTGGTAAACCCCTAGTTATGGGTAAGCTGTTTTAAGTCGTTTTGAATGTAGAATTTCAAGTAGATTTTTGGGGCCGTTTCGGCATTTTTGTAAATTTCATGTTATGTTGTTGTTATGGATTAAAGGTTTTTTTGGAGCTGGTTTTTAGTAGCTGAATTCTACAGCGGAATTCTGGTAGCACTTTGTTGCGGGGTTCTATGGCTGTTTCCCTGTAGGGTAGGAAGAACCACTATTACCTGGAACCTGATTAAACTGGACTGTTTGACATACAGAGAAGGATGATGGCCAATTCTCGGATATAACTTACAGGGGTTCGTTCCTCAAGATAAGTCTAATTTCATACATACTATCACGTTTAGACAGCACTATTGTGCCAGAAATATTTACTACTTTGCAGAGACTTTTAAATTTAAATAGAATTTAGTTCCCAAACATTTTCCTAAAACACTTTATTAATTTCTTTAGCAAGTAATAGCGCACATCATAATCCAGTAGAGTATATATATTAAATACCTTTTGTGAAGCGTTACTACGCCGGCCTAGAAACATTATTTACTTCTTACGGGTGCTAGATTTATGCATAATCTCTAGTACATATCATATCCGAGGAAGTTTATTCAATTTATTACCTTTTTACTTTAATTTGGCTTTGACAATAGAACATAACATTGCTTTTTGAGGAATACGTTCTCTGGTTGAAACTTTCAACTCGGGCTTTTGGGAAGGCTATACTAATCGAGTTAAATTAACTTAGTATAGTCTATGTGATAAATTCGGTATTTCTATCACCGTCTAGGTTGCGGGTTGCAGCAGAGCATTTCGAAGAAGTGAACTTTCAAAATGTGATAACCTTTTATTTGACACCTCTCAAATTTTAAATGAGACTGACAGGTTGACAAGGGGTCGGAATTTTCTGTATTGTTTATAACCCTTTCGCTTGACACCTTTCAAACTTTCGATTTAGGCTATCAGGTTGACAAGATGGTGTGTCAATAACTGTAAATAGTAATTTACTTAATAGACTAGAGGAGCTTGCTCTATTTTTCTATTTTAAAATAAAGTATTGGCCTCACATGCTTGGTATTATTTAGGGTGAATTTGAGAATATAGATTTTGAATGGTAACCGAGCAGGTAGCGTAGACTTCGTCAGGTAATTATTAACTTAATTTGACATTTGAATTTGAACTTAGTTTCTTTTATTTCCAAGTTTTTTTTTACTGTGTCCGAATAAACATCGATAGGGCTTGCCAACAAAAGTAAACTTGGTGGCGTCCAACCCCTACTTGGACTATTACTTATTTTGATTTAATTCCATATTCAGGTACAACAATACGGAACTTGATAGGGGGAAACGGTTCCTGCTTATCTATTGTGTGTCTGATTCGCGGTTGCTCTTGCTCGTTTACTATATGTATTTCTTCGTTGTTTCTCCATTTCTATAAGCCTCTCTTTGGTTTTCTGTATTTCGCGGGCCATTAGTATACTGATCTTCACTTTAAAACCTCTTGGAGGAAGTATGTCAAGACTTGTTCCATAATATCGTTTTTTTTTCATATGAATATGGAACATTTTCACATTTATTACCTTCGATTAGTGCGTGATCCTGAAGCTTTGGCCAGTTATGGCGTATATATTTCAGAGTCTCTTATCTTAATTCTTTTTGGTGGTCGTATAAGCATGAGCTCACTGCTCTAAAAGGGCAACCCCCATTACAAACAATATCTGATTTGGTAATAATCATTTATATCGACATAAGTTCGCCGTTCTGTAGCCACTACGTCCCGCATGCTTTCACTCTCAGCAGTGACTCAGAGTGCCCTGACGATTCCCAGCTTCTCATTTACACCATTTTCATGGATGCCTCCTTTTACGCAGGAGATACGGCATTTTTACCCCATTGCCAGGTAACTGGAGCCCGTGGGGTTGTCACTCTTCAATAGCTACCGAAATAACTACCCTTGCGGGTTTATTATTATTACTATTATCATTGATATTATTATTGTTTGCCATATAAAATGTGTGAGATAAAAAATAGCAAATTGTATTTTCATTCTTAAGATAACAATAATTCACATGTTCATGACTTTAATTCAACTGGTTTCGAAATATTGAATCATGGAAATTTCTCAATTTTTAATTGGCTAAGTAGACCTTTGGTATTCTCCTTAACTAATAAGATTCTGCATTAAACCGTCTATTATTTAATGTTCATTTAAATAAAAAAAATGTCAAAAATATACATTCTTATTAACAAAGTTTAAGAATAAGACACAATGGAAAATAAAAATAATCTAATGTTTAAATTTATCAATCTTAGAGAAAGCAAAACAATTAAAATAACAAAACACGATATGAAACGATTGGTTCACCTCTACCTGTTGTTCTAACCGAGAGTCACCAGTCCCTTTTCTATTTATACCTTTCGATTTAACGAATAAGATGATCGATTGCTGGATATTTCGAAGGCATTCGACAGAGTTTGACGGATTGCTCAACAAACTGCCAGCCTCTTTCTGCAGCTGGTTTGCCAGTTTCCTTAAGAACCGATCTCTGCACGTTGCAGTTGATGGACACGTCTCGGACACATTCATCATTAACGGGGGCGTGCCTCAGGACGCAATACTTTCACCAACTCTGTTCCTCATCTATATTAATGACCTGCTGACCGAAACGAATAATCCTGTTTACAGTTTTGCAGATGACAGTACCCTTGTCTCCCAATTTAGATCAGAAAAGCCTTTACCAGCGACTGAGACTTATCACCGCAGACAGGAGCAGATTACAGCAATTAATCAAGACCTGGAGAAAGCTCAAACTTGGAGCGATAGAAATTTAGTCCAGTTCAATGCATCAAAGACCCAAGCAGCCACGGTTACCAAGAGGGAAAATACGGCGGGCCCTGACATCATTATGGCAGGATCGACCATTCCTTCATCCTCGTCAATCGGAGTGCTGGGTGTCTCGGTCAACAGCAATATGTCCTGGCATCCACGTTGCTAACATCGCAAATTCAGCCTCCCAGAAGCTTGGTGCGCTATTTCGCAACAAAAAACTGTATACGCCGCAGCAATTGCTTTTGCTCTACAAAGCGCAAATAAGACCGTGTTTAGAATATTGCTCACACATCTGGGGTGCCGCACCAAAGCACACCCTAAAGCTGCTGGATTCCATTCAGAAGAGAGCTGTGCGTCTTGTGAGCGACCCGGAATCTGGATAGTCTGGAACACCGCAGACATGTGGCCGAGATGTCCCTGTTTTACAGATACGTTCACAGCAGATGTTCCCAGGATTTGGCCCGCCTCATTCCGCCCCTGGCAACGCCTGTCAGACAGCCACGACAGACAGCAAGAGCGCACCAGTTCATCGTACAACTGGAAACACCACCTTCTTTACAAGAACTCCTTTGTCTGGCGCACTGCATCACTGTGGAACTCACTCCCAGGACATCTTTTTCCCCCTAATTACAACCTACAAACTATTCAAGAACCGTCTCAATCAACATCTTCGCACATACACCGCTTCTCGAGCGCCAGAGGATCTCCCTTAGTGTGTATGCCACTACCATAAAAAAAATCGAGAACACTTTTTTATCTCCCGTTTTACTAAAACTGGAAACAATCATAACACAGAGGAGTATAGGCCAATTTGTCTTGGCCATCGCCAAGGTATTGGAAAATATGGTTTTACCAATTTTGGAGTTTTGGTCTACTTGATTATGATGTCCAGAATAAACTTAAAGTTAAGAGTTAGCTTTCTTCTATATCTAGCCGGAGAAGTGGAATGGGTGTTTTGATTATCACTTTAGGGTGACCTCTAATGTACACAAGGGTCACATTTAGACTCAAAATATCTTATCAATAATATTGGACAAAAGTTTAGCTTCAATTGCCCTCTTTTTGCGGAAAATAGTTATGCTTTATAGAATCGCCTTTTAACTGTTAACTGATTCAGAAGGATCTTGATTACTTGGAGGATGTGTCCGGAAAATAATAAAACTTAATGTAGCAGTGTTATTATGTCATATTCAAGCATACATTTTTATGAGACTTTAGTTATAAAATTGGAGAACCTGAATTCCCACCGATGATGGTTGTAAAAATTTGGGTAAGTATACAGGGAGAAACAAATTCGCTTCTCACTATTGGGATCTCGTAAACGGTAAAAGATACAGCAAAGTTTAAAGCGGGACAAAGTTGCGCAATTTAGTGCACAGTATTTTGACATTTGAGATATCTCGAGTACTTCCGGAGATATCCGCAAAAAACCGAAATTTTCGATTTTTGTTTTTAATTTATTCTGACGTTATTTTTGGAAATATCAAAAAAATATTAACACTTTTTAGAGGCACTTTCTAACGGTCTACCCTAAGATGTTGTCAGTTTTTTAAATCAACGTTTGGATTTCTCAGAACCATCAATCCAATTTTTTTAAATACTAGGGACCTGTAGTTTTTATGAATTTTTTTATATATTTAAGGGGTAATTTGGTAAAATCCATCTCCAGATATTTTTAAATTTTAGGCGTTACTGACAAAATTACCGGAGGTTTTTTTTTTAATTTGAGATATCAACTTAATCTGCGCCTGTTACTATTGTAAATTGTCTGAGGTGTGCATTTTGTTAATAATACCTACAAGTTAAAAATATCTGGTGATGGATTTTACGAAATTACCCCCTAAATATGCAAAAAAATTATAAAAATTATGGGTCCGTATTTAAAAAAAATGACCTGATGATGGTTCTGAGACATCGAAACGTTGAGTTAGAAAACTGACAACATCCTAGGATAGATCGGTAAAAAGTGCCCCTAGAAAGTGTCATATTTTTTTTGATATTTCCAAAAATAACGTCACAAGATATTAAAACCCAAATTCGAAATTTTCGGTTTTTCTCGGATCTCCCCAAGGACTCGAGATATCTCAAATATCAAAATGTCAAAATACTCGGCACTATATTGCGAGACTTTGCCCCAATTTAAACTTTGCTGTATCTCTTACCGTTTACGAGATCCCAATAGTGAGAAGCGAATTTGTTTCACCCTGTATAGACAAACACCTTGCAATACGAGTAGTTATAACCACATCATAATATACAAAGCCAATTTTTTTTAAACGAGTAAACAACATTATTATTCCGCCAACAATATTGGAAACTATAATTTTTTACACATTTCACTAAGAAATTTGAGAAATTACTCTCTTTTGTTCTCTGACACCTGCAAAACTCGTTAAACACAAAACATGCCGCTTACCTCGTTTTTGTCTTTTTAATTTTTAAACGTAAATTAAAATTTGTGAAATAATTAACATTTATTGTGATATTATGTACCTAATTTACATAGTGGTGATAATGTTTGTATGGTGATTACCCATTTATAATACTTTGCAATAATTCTTAGTGCAAAATAACCAGATGTTAGATAAAATATTTTCAACAGTACTCTAAAATGACGTTAACCCACCAATCAGCTAATATAGCATAGTGGCGTAGGAGTGTAAATCCTTTACAGTCCTATGTATTATGCAAATGCTGAAATCGTCCCAGGGTTACCGCCGCGAAGTAAAATATTATGAGCGCATTGATGTATCCAGGTCGTTTCACGCGCGCCCATGAGGACGGTCCTTCTTATTCGTAGTAGAATTTTCTTTGTACTAAACAATCAGATATTCATCAGAAATGATTTTCAAAAAAAGCATAAAAATGGACAGTTCTCAACTATTTTATTACAATACACTCTAATATTCGTTTAAAAATAAAAAATCATGTTTTACAAATCAAGTCATTATTACAAAAAAGGAATAAAACTGCAGGGCCAAAACAATATTAAAATGTTTTTTTTTCTAAAATCCCGGAAAAAAATGTTGCATTTGGCAAATTTTAAATACATTGGAATATCAGGTATAAATCAACCTTTCACATTAAGTCATGCCATATCGAAAATATCAATAAAATACTATCCTCTTGAGTTAATTTGTTAAACTTCAAAATTCGTATTATGCAAATTTTTTTGAAGACGTCAGACCGATTTTGCGGTTTTTTTCCTCAGAAACACATAAATTGAGTGTTTTTAAGCAATTTTTAGACGTTTTTTATTTGTGGAAACCTAACAGGAATCAACTGTCTTGCGGGACAATGCAATGGAGTGAATAGCGGTGCGGGGTAGGGTAAAAAAGTGTATAAAAAGAAAATATTGAATTTGCAAAGACAAATTTTATTAAAAATGTGTTACTTTTATAAATATTCCGGTGGCGTAACAAGGTTAAGGAAAAGAGCTCCACTGCCCCATTGCAGTTTATTAATTGTTTATCATTCTACTAATATTTCACTTCGCGCATGGCCCTCCGCTCGCTTAACTCGTTCCGGGAGCGCAAGCGCAACCGAACCCAACTAACCCAAGGCATGCTCAAAATGAAAAAAAAAAATTAGCCTTTTGCACACGTGAAGCTATTTTATTTTTTGATAGAAAAGTATGCGTTTCCGCAAAGCAAAATCTACTGTACTACACTTCTATAGGTCAGTTGCATGCTTAGGTAACATCAAAATATATAAAATTCTATCCACCGAAAAGTACAAAAAATTGAAATTCCTTGAAATGCTTAAAAATATATATGTCATCCATCAGAATAAGATATACTTACATATCTCCCCTTTAAAATCCAAAGTAAACTTTTAACAGTCGGTTAATGAAATATGTAATGAAAGTTGTATACACATATTTTTAATTGATCAAGGGATATATCGACGCCTAAGGAAATCGTTCAAAGTTAGTTTTAATAATAAGTAATTAAAAACGCCTAATTCATTTTTAGACTCTGAAAGGCCTGATCGAAACGTCATCGTCAATAAAAAATTTTAGGGTTGCTTAAATAATTGTTATTTTTAGTATACCGCGATTGTAAAATGGATTTTCTGAAATAAAAAATAAATGAATAAAATAAACGTAAATAGATTGTTTTGTTTAACAAAACCAAGAAACTAGAACAAATACAGAGCCAGACCAGCATTTATAGCATGAACACAAAAGTGGAGTATCATCATTGTTTGCCTTTACTAACACATTCTCAGATGTGTAATTAACTAGTATTATTTTAATTATCCATACACTATTCAAATTAAACGGTAATACATTTATTGCCATCTTCAAACGTTAAGGCTGATAGCTCATTTTTACATATGTACACGGTTATCATTTATAATGTCCCCCCCCTCTTAACTTTTTTGTTTTTCGCATTAGACAAAAATGTTAAATACAAAAGTTGTGCAGAATAATGTAAGCTATTTGCAGAATTCATTTATATATATACAAGGTGTTGCAGAAATCAGTGACAGGTTAAAGTTATATCTTTTTAAATGAAATACCCTGTATATTATTAGTTTTTTAGAATCTCCTAAAAATCCTGAACGTTTTTTCTATAACATGTCCTATACCTAAATGTAATAGTTTTCGACATATTCGCATTTTAACTAAGCAGTTATATTCAAAAATAAATATTCTAGATTCCAGTTCTTAGGTGGCCGTGAATTAGGCAACTACAATACGAGACCACTATTTAAAATGCGAATATGTCGAAAACTATGACATTTAGGTATAGGACATGTTATAGAAAAAATGTTCAGAATTCTTAGGAGATTCCAAAAAATTAACAATATACAGGGCGTTTCATTTAAAAAAATATAACTTTCACTTGTCACCACCGATCTCCATATATGGCTAAGCACAAAGCGATCCAAATCATACTGATTCATGCGCCTTCAGATGTAAACAAAAGAAGGTAATTCTGAGATTGCGCAGTTTCAATTAGCAGGTTATCGATCGATTCCACGTGCTTCATCACCGCATGGCCGCGAATAAGCGACAGGTCCGGATTTTAAGAATTTGGAAAAATATTTTTGCCGTTGTATATATTACCAAAAATATAAAAGCAAGTTGATAGATGATATATTTAACACAAAAATTGCAAGCCATTGGTTTTTAAAAGAAATAGAATAGACCAACCGATAAAATATAAAACTTTTGCTATTTTTTCCGAATCTTGCTTTGTTTTGGAGACAAAAAAAAATAAAAACTTTTCTTTCCTCGTCCCTGGGCGACACAAAAACCAATTAAAAAATGTAAAAATATGACAGTAAGTATATAATTATGGTTAAGGAATAAACCATTGATAGGTATGCAAAAAAAAACCAAATATTTTGGTACCTACTTAATTTTTACATTCTTTATGTGTGGCATGCATTTTTTTTGTTAAAAATATTAACTAGTTTGCCCAAAATGATTTTATGACCAAGAAAATTTGAATGGTTTATACTGTAAAATCTGGTGTAACACAGGCGCAGCACTGAAACTTGTAAATTTTCAAATATATATATTTTTTAAATCATCCCTTTGATTCAAAAATATTAAAAAATGGAAGTACCTCCTAATAAAACCCTTTTTACATGCGTTTGCCTTAAATTTTACTTTCTCTTTAAGTTAGTCTTGAATAGGTACTACTTTTAAAAGAGATTTGTAATGTTAAAGTATTTTGCATTCACACGTTACATACCACAATCTGTAGGCAAGAAATACATCTTTTTTTAGTTTTTTAAAATATGAATTTTTGTTGCATTGAATAGCTAAAATAACTTTGGGGCAAAGAAAGGTTTATTAAAACAAATCATCATGATATAAACGTTTTATTTGCATTAACTTACATTAGGTAGCAGTAGTAGTCTATTTGGAAAAAGCCAATAATACAAAATATGTAGGTAGTATGTACCAAGATACAAAATTCTTAAGACTATACACATGCCTAAATGCTCATGAAAACCTAAACATTTAAGGGTAATTAAGAAGTTTCCTGAGAAATTAAACTGATAATTTTTTATTACAACAGTGAAAAAAAATCGATAAGTATTTTTTTATTTCCACTAAATATGAATACGTATTACGAGAGCTATGCCAGTTTTTAGTTTTGTACATATAGATATACTATGCATGGTTACAGACTGTTCAATATATAAATAATCCGTGGAGGAAGCTTTAACATTTTTTTCCAATTTTCACTCCCTTCTTTTATTTTTTCTTTACCTTTACAGATAGAAAAGATATACGAATTGTACGTCACTCACTACACTTTTCTGTCCTAAATTTTTGAAAGAAGGGGGTAAATATTGGAAAAAAAATTAAAGCTCCCCCCACGGATCATTTCTATATTAGTATGTAAAACAATTTTTAAAAATCTTTTAAAATAGCAGAAACAAGTATGGGGAACAATTACCCATTTAAGGGTCTAAAAAAAACTGTTTAGAACATCAAAGCTCCTCAACAAAGTAAATTAAAATCCGTCCTACCTATAAGAAGACTCTTTTAATACAAAATGATAAATCTGAATAAACTCACTGCTATTTATGCATCGTGACAGTAAATAAACCCTTTTTAAGATATTATTCCCATATTTTGTATGTTATGCTGCAGTTATCCTTAAAAGAAAATTATACTTACTTAAAATAAGAAATCCCTGATATTCTACCCTTATTTTGGCAACACCAAATCAAACACCGTTGAGTATTTTCTTTGACCTTGGCAGTTGACGCCATTGTCTTTTAACAAAATACACTAATAACGAACTATTATAATAATAAACTAAACTAGATGTCCAGGAGTAAATTTGTTATTTTCAACGAAAACGATAATATAAACCACTCAGACGCACGTACGTACTTCAATAAGTGAACGAAATGGATCGCCGAAACCCATTACGGCAAACACAGAAAAAATAATGATTTCAAGCGCAAGCACCAAGCAAGGTCAGAGAAATTTGATAATATTTTTGATTACTGAACTGTAAAAGCTTTATGAGCTGATTTCGTTCTGTCGCTTCTCGCTGTTTGTGCGCATGAGTAAAATTATCCTATTTTCAGTTCTGTCCGAAGCAGAACCCGGTTTTTTTCCCCATGATTGGTACGATTTTTCGACGCT
>JAEQML010071528.1:0-16095 GCA_016904865.1 Pissodes strobi
AGATGTTGTTTCGTACTCAGCTTCCAAGATCAATTTTATTCGTAAATCTATCTAAATGAAATTCAGGATAAATACAATTTAAAATCATATTAGGGTGATTTGAATATTGTAAAAAATATGAGGGGAATATTCGGCCTATCCTAAGTTTGAAATTATAATTGGAAAATATTATGTAAACATGCAAGGCAAATTAGAAGCAAGACGAGCAACAAACACAAGCGATTATAAATTTGTCATATAAACACCCAGCACCCTCCAGCTCCACCTGATTTTACTGCAGTGCACATAGTCGCGGTGTCGGGGTTGCCCGCCAGTAATAAAGCCAAATCTATGATAAATTTGTCAAAGTTCTAAATAAAATAATTTCGAATTAGCATCTGTTAATTAGTTAAAGTGTAGTGTAAACTTAGGATGTAGATAAGAGGCTCAAGTACTTACCTGATTTAAGCCAAAGTTAACTATAAATAAAAAAACGCAACTATCATTTTTTTATAAAACAGTGACTAAGATTTGTAAAAATTTGAAAATATGCTCAACCGAAAAATATGTGTATTCTAGTAGAGCCTTTTTAGGTCCAGAGCAGCAAAAATATATTTGTATTTGCACTTCTTCGCTATAACAGTCCATAAACCGAGCAAATATTTCCCAAAGTTCCTGGCCCAATCACGAGCAAATAATTTTCTACAAACGAAATATATTCCGGATATTTTGATGCCTGTACGCCTTTGGCGCGAGTCTATACAGTAAATATCCAGGCTTATCCAACAGGCCGGACTTCTGGATGCGACTTATTTGGAAAGCAGCCAAGCACCGAGAAAGAATCTCCAATTCCGTATGGCAGTAAGCTAAAAGAGTTTTAAAGAAAGTTCTTAAAGAATTTAATGTAAGTATAGCATATGTAAGAAGCGCCACAATTCCCCAGTGAATGTGAGCAGAGTTTCAATTCAATTTGATGGATTATAAGCGGAATTATACGTTTTAAGAAAATAGTTAAAACAGTACCAAAAATGTTAGTAGTCACCGCCAGCTAATTCTGGACTATAGGGAGTCTAAAGGTGTAATTGTATTGGATCAGCCTAGGCTCAGTAGTGGATGAAAATTATTGAGGGATGATATTGCTATTGGTTGTGGCCTAGTGGCAGAAGAGGACTTAATATTTTAGAATTAAAACCTTAGAGTTGGAGCATGGAAAAATAGACCCAAGCTACGGAAAAAGGCCATTCTATTAGGAACGTGGAACGTACTAAGTTGGTACAAACCTGGAATGAGTGATAAGATGGACAGGTAGTGGAACTATACAGATGGACGACTCGTTAGTTATGTGGTCTTGACATGAAAATAGACACGAATATGGATGTAGTTTTGTGATTAACAAGGAACGTAGATCGGCTGTTTTAAACTTTAAGTCAGTTAACGAGCATATTTGTACGCTCAGACTTAAAGGTAAATGGGTCAACTTGACTTTGTTCTCAGTTCACGCTCCAACAGAAGAAGCTGAAGAGTACAAACAAGAAACGTTTTATGACACTCCCCTATACCAGAAATACAGAGCGGCTCCAAGCCACGACATGAAAATTATACTGCCTGGACCTGAAGGCTAAGATAGGTAGAGAAGATTATTTAAGACTGATAGCTGGTAACTAAAGCTTGTATGAGGAAACCAATGACAATTGGTCACGCCTTATCGATTTTGCTTCAACTTGCAACAATTCGAGTAACTCGGTATCCTATAGACGGCTGACAATCTAGCAGCATCATTGATGCTCGAAGTATGAGAGGAGCAGACAGATACTCTGACCATATATTAGTTAGGGCTAAACTAAGAACAAGTAAAGAAGAAGGACACAAAGGTCGAGAAATCGAATTCGGATAGGCTGCAAGATTTGAAAGTTGAGGTAGGGTACCAACTAGCCATCAGTAACAAATTTCAAGCATTAGAAGAAATGGAGACCATAGAGGCAGAGCATGAATGGCAAGCAGTGAAATCAGTCATAATGGAGGCGGCAGAAGAATGTGTGGAGAGAAAGAACAAGAGCACGAGTAGAAAGTGGTATGAAATGGAATGTGAGGGCATATTAAACCAAGCGAATGGAATATCTATCGAATCCAATAGACCAAACTAAAGAAAATTTTAATAGGAAGTGAGCGGAAGCAAGAAGAACCTTAAGAGTTAAGAAAATAACATCCCTAAATAAACAGATTGAGAAAATGAAAATAGAGAACAGACAGAACCAATGCAGAAAGTTTGACAAAGAGGTTAAACTATAGAGAAGAGGAACAAGCATGAAATCAATTGGTTTTGTGAAAAAATAAGCGGGAGAATTACTTGCATGGAAGGAATATTTTGAAAATTTGCTTCATATACGCAACGAAGAAAATGAAGAAGTGGCGAAGCATCAAACAGCGGAACTAAAAATCAATATAATAACACTCGAAGAGGTCAAAGACGTAATAAAAACGCTGAAAAGTGGAAAAGCTCCAGGAAGTAAAGCGGATCTAATAAAAAAGGATGGGCCTGAACTACTTGCCAAAATACAACAAATTACAAAAATGATTTGGGAACAAAAGAAGATACCGGCTGAGTGGAGCGGGAGCATGATTATCCCAGTGCATAAAAAAGGAGATAAGGAATCATTTAAAAATTATTGAGGTATTTCAATAATCAATATTGCGTACAAAATATTATCCAATGTAGATAGATAGATAGATAGATATTGGCTTCCCTCCCAGACTTCAATTGACGATGCAAATCGTGGAACAGGTAGTAAACCAACTCTTCCCGTTGCATCAACAAGTAACGTTTAACGATTTTTTTGATAAAAAGTATATACTTACGCAGGGACAAAATGGATTTTTAAAAGGAAGGTCTACGGTGAGAGCTGTCTACCAAGAACTGCAGCAAGATCTGAACTTGTTAAATAATAAAAAAACCGCGATAACAGTGTGTTTGGACTTATCAAACGCCTTCGACAGAGTCTCTCACGACATTCTCGGCTGCAAACTGGATAGGTATGGAATAAGAGGGTCTGCTCTGATGCTGCTGAGGTCTTACCTCACAGATCGCAGACAGTGCGTTGTAGACTATGATAAAAATGGTAGTATCATAAAATCAAATTTTGGTACAATTGCAGGGGGAGTGCCGCAGGGGTTAATTCTGGGCCCCTCTTGTACATTGTCTATGTGAATGACCTTATGCAGGTAAATAACAGGCTAATTATGTATGCTGATGACACCTCCATGGTTTGTGGTGGCGAGTGTGTGGATGAATGTTCACAGGAGGTCATGAACGGTTTTGGTGCTCTGAGTGCATGGTTACTGCTTAATATTTCCAAGACTCAAGTCATCAACTTTGCATTTAGCCCGAATAACCCGGTTTCAATTCAGTACAATGACACTGAATTGAGAATTTAAGAGAGAGTTACATTTTTGGAAGTAGTAGTGGATCAAAGACTAACTTGGGAGCATCATGTGCAGAAAGTGGCACGGGACATAAGTAAATACTGCTATGCTCTGAGAGTGATAACAAATACAATTGGCCCACCTATAGCCCTTCATGCATATGTTAATTCGCGATTGACATATGGCCTCACACTGTGGGGAAATTCTGGATTTTCATATCGTGCTTTCATAATTCAAAAAACGTGTCTCCGAACGATCTTAAAGATTGACAGAAGAACAACTCGCAGACACTTTCATATCACAAGGCATTCTAACTCTATACAGCTTATACATTCTAGAATGTGTTAGATTCATACTTAATAATAAATCTTTATTCTTAAACTTAGGCGGAACATACAATCACAATACCAGATATAAAGAGAATTTTAAGATTGAAAAAGCAAATTTCAGCTACATACAGAAAAACGTAACCTACAATATTTTGAAAGTGTGGAACAGATTCCCTATTATCTTTAGGCAGAGGAGACGGATATACATAATATCAAAGTTGAAGGAGTTTTTGCTTAAAAGGGCATACTACTCCACGTATGAATTTTTTAATGATGGAGATGTTGGATCCATGGCATGACCTGTAGTTTTTTAGTTTTTTAGATTTCGTAGTGTCTTACATATGTTCATCCTGTTTTCTCGTTTTCATTTGTAAACACTTTTTTAATAATTATTGTACTTTTATTTTGTTGTATTACTTTTTTTTATTGTAATTTTTCTTATGGATCAAATAAACTTCTATCTATCTATCTATTTTTTTTTAGAGGATTAGGAAATCTCTATCTAGACACCCGAGTTGGTCATCATCGTGGACCCGGGTGGTGTCTGCCTTATTGGACTAAAACCCTTCCCTCTGTTTCAGCATACGATGTCGGAAACCGCTCACGCATTACTTCGACACCGCATGCGTAGACTCTCTGCTCAAGCTAGCATTCTTTCTTCAGTGATGGACTATCTGATTTCCATCATCTTCTGTCCTCTCTCTCCTTGGCCTCTATAATTATTCTGATCGTTCGGTACGCACACTCCCATCGTTCCTTGTCAGATACAAGATCTGTTGCTAGGTTTACCGTGTTAAATGCTCTGTTGGTGCCTCTACTATATTCTTGTTGAACATCGTTCCACCTTGTACATATAAATAACGTATGTTCCGCATCGTCTGGTAATCCGCAGTACCGGCACTCCTCTCGGTCTCCGCTCTATGGCGGTCGTGTAAATATTTTCGGAAACATCCATGACCCGAGATGGCCTGCGTTAGGTGGTAGTCCGTTTCCCCGTCAGGCCTTTCTATCCACGTATCTATATTTGGGATTAGGCGGTACGTTTACCGTCCCTTCGTTCCTGGCCTCCATGCTTCCTGCCACTTGTGTGTCTAATTCGCCCTTGCAGTTTCAGCATCTACCCCGGAGTATTTTTGGTGTCTCTCTTCTATTAGAAACTTTATAGGAGGGACCCCCGCTATGACCTCCACAGCCTCAGCGGATATCGTCCTGTATGCGCTGCATATCCTTATGTTCATCTTCCGCTGGGTTTTGGCTAGTATGGCTATGAGTTTTTGTTGCCCTGTGACGGAATGCCACGCAGGGACCGCATATAATATCTGGGACATTCCCACGCTTGACAGGAGTCTCATTTTAGAGGCTCTAGGCCGTCCCACATTCGGCTTGAGGCTGGTCAGCGCTGTCACGGTCTTCTCTACTTTCTCAATGGTTTTTTCGACGTGTACGGCAAACGTGGTCTTCGTATCCAACCATATTCCGAGGTACTTTAGTGCTCTCGAGATCGTTATTTGTGTGCCCTGGAGGTCGAAGTTGGTAGGTGCTAGCTTTCTCCTCTTCGTTAGAAGAACAGCTTCAGTCTTTTCTGGAGCTAAGCATAGCCTTTTTTGCTTCATCCAGTTGGCAATCCGTTGAAGAGCTATGTTTGCCGCGTTCATTAGTGCCTGCTCTCATTTGGCTACCATCACTAGCGCGATATCGTCCGCGAAGCCTATCAGTGTGGCCCCACTGGGTTGCTCCATTGTAAGGAGACCATCGTACAGGATGTTCCACAGGGTGGGGCCCAGCACTGAACCCTGGGGAACACCGCTGTTGACCTTCTTCAGCCTCAGCACACCCTCCGCTTCAAGGATTATTTCCCTTTCCGACAGGTACGAGGCTATAGTGTTTATGAGGCTCTCGTATATGGTTCTCCTTCTTAGTTCTTCCAGGATTTGCTGCCATGGGGCACTATTGAAGGCGTTCTTGACGTCTAGGGTGATGACAACACACAGTCTGCGGTGCGAGCTTGAGTAATTTGCTTCAGCATCTCGAGCAATTTTCAGTACCTCATTGATGGCATCGACGGTTTGTCTTCCCTCCCTAAATCCATATTGCCTGTCTGATAGGTCTCCCGTGCGCTTTAGCTCCCCTTTCAGTCGAATCAGGAGAAGATGTTCGTACAGCTTTCCTTCTGCATCGAGCAGACATATTGGTCTGTGCGCTGATGAGATGTTTATGGGCTTGTCACCTGGTACTGGGGCCGGGTGCTTTGTTGTCTTTTAACTTATCACAGGCTACACGTAGTTCTTCTACACTAAAGTCTAAAAATATCACAGATCTATCACAGTTAATGTGAGAAGTCGAGAGTTTAGGTGGCTGTCAAAAACTTTATTACCCATTTCATCCATAGCACCCTTTTTGTGTATCGGCCTAATCAAGGCCTCCTTCAGCGCTCCGGGATAGCACCCTGTCGGGAAGAACAAATTTATAACATGCGTTAGAGGAACAGCCACCAATTCAGCTGCCTCCCTCAATAGTTTAACCGGTATTTCATTACTGCCAACTGATTTTTTCTTCTTCAACTGTTTGATGCATTTAATAACCTCATGAGGAGTGACGGATTTATCACAGTTTGGAAAGTTGCTTAGATCATTCATCACCATCTGATTCTGGTTAGGACAAATGTTTAAGAAGAATGTGTTAATCTGATTTAAAATATTTTCAGCTGAATGAGAAGGAAAGTTTTCAACTATGGTGAATTGTGTGGTTGCTTTCTGGTCAGTTATATTTTTTTTATCAAAGTCCAAGTGGCCTTTGTTTTATTTTCGGATTGTAAGATATAGTGTTGGTTTGATAAAATTTTTGCTTTTGCAATTACTTTCTTTAAAATGAGACAGTATTTTTTATAAAATTCACTTATTCACTTACCTAACCTGACAGAAAGTCTTTATAGAGTTGACGTTTTTTTTCTGCTGATGTTTTAATACCTGTTGTTATCCAAGACCTACTCTCTTTTGTAAACCTGACATGGTTTTTGGGAAAAACTACGTTAATTTCATTTGTAATTATGCTCAAAAAGAGGTTGTATGCATCATCCACATTTCCCATTTCCGTTACGACGTCCCCCCCAGTCTTGTATAACATCACAGAACTATTTTATACGCCCTGGTGGAAATTTTTTCATCACCCTTGACTTACTTTTGTTTCGTTTTATATCATTGATGTTTTCTGTTGATATTCCTTAGGCGAAATGATCGAAAGACCGGGAATTATAATTTCGTTATTTGTAAAACTAGGGAAATATACGAAAATATTATCTAACAGAGAGGATTTCGTCTTAGAGACTCGTGTAGCCTTAAAAATTGTATGCTGAAAGTTAAAGGAGTTAAAAACATCCAAAAGTGTTGACTTTTCTCTAATATTGAAAAGATCAACACCATTCACAGAAGAAATACTGAGAGACTACCAATGCGGCTTTAGACCTAACAGATCAATCATTGATCAGATATTCACCATTAGACAGATACTCGAGAAATATTGGTAGTTTAACTAAGATGTGTACCAGCTTTTCATAGATTTTCAACAGGCCTATGATTCCATCAACCGGAAAGTGCTATAGTCAGTAATGACCGACATGGGTATCCCAAATAAATTGGTGTCAATGACGCAGATGTGCGTCAGCAACTCTTACGCACAAGTACGAGTAGGATGTCACAGCTCAGAAACATTTAATATTAATTCCGGCTTAAAACAGGGATGCCCACTATCCCCCCTGCTATTCAACCTAGCTTTAGAATATTAAATGCTAAAAGTTGAAGCTGACTTGATTACAAGCATTTCGGCACGTCTATACCATAGCTCAATCGATACGAGATGTATGTGGAATTTGCTGTCGTTTTGAGGAAGCTGCACTGCAAATGGGCCTCAAAGTCAACGAGAACAAGAATAAATATATGGTAATGTCAAGAAATGCCAGAAATAGGGTCAGGCAGAACGTCCATATTAACGACCACAACTTTGAAGTTGTAAAGGAATTCTAATACCTGGAAGCGATAATTATCCAGGATAACCGTGTTGAGGAAGATGAGGCAGCTAGAATAGTCGCGGGGAACAGGAGCTTTTACTCCATTCAACACTTAATAAAATCTAAATTTCTCTCTGGCAATACTGAGATTCGCATTTACAAAACCACAATCCGCCCTGTGGTGACATATGGAAGGGAGACATGAAGTCTTAACCAAAGAGAATTAAATAAACTGCTGGTATGGGAACGTAAGATTCTACGCGCCATTTACGGCCCTTGTAAGAATGCTGACACGCAAGAATGAAGGCGTCGACATAATTGTGAACTCCAACAACTATTTGGGAAAGAGAGCCTTAAAGGCTTATATGGACAGGTCATGTAATAAGGAGCGATGATCAGCGCCTTGTAAACACAGCTTTTTGGGAGAGACCGGTTGGCAGAAGACTAGTGGGACGCCTCAGAAATCGATGGAGGGGAGCTGCAGCGGCAAACTTTAGAAATATGGGCATTAGACTTTGGGAAATAGAGGCGCAAGACCGCCAAGGATGGAAGGCAATATAGTGAATGCGACCAAGACACACGACGAGTTGTAGAGCCAAACAAGAAGAAGAAGAAGAAGAAGAGTTGGAGCCAGAGAGATAACTCACAAAGCTTACGAAAATGAGATCAGGAAAGTTGAGGAGAGAATATAGTAGTAGCTTAATGGAGATCATAATAAGGGCCGATGCATAAATAAAATTTGAACAAAGGGCTCATGAATGTTGCCATATAAATAGAAAAATAGTGGAAGAGGATTGAAGATGCCTATGTTTAGCAGTGGATGAAAGTGATGTTGATTTTAGACTTGTGGTCACTAAACAGATTGAATACAAGGACATATTGCAGGTATTGTAGGTGCATATGTTCCGCATAATAGAGAATGGGCATAATAGCAGATCGCAGAAATTCAATTTTAGAGTAGGAGGCAATAAATAGATGACTCATGAAAATTGCCATAAACTGAATCCAAGAGATCCAGGCTAGGGATGGCATATTTTCGGCAATGGACAAGGATGGTCTTATGAGAACAATTTGTATCATTTAAAATTATATGAGACCCATGTATATATTGCGACAAATTACGCTATTATTAGTACTTCTGGTATAAATATTCAAAATCTACGTAAAATTTTCTATAGATGCGTTCAGTTTGACAATTTTTCACGATAGTTTAGTATTGTTTCTAACAGCGTGAAAATGATCAGATTTTAGACAATTATTGATGAAAAGTGCATCGATTCGATATTGCACAAAATTGTGAGAAAATAAGCTATTATTGTTACTTCTGGTATAAATATTTAAAATTTACGTAAAATGTGCTTAGATGCGTTTAGTTTAACAATTTTTTAATATACAAGTTTGGGTTGATTTGAGACTTCTAGAAGTATTTGCTGACCGAATTTTCAAAACAGATCAAATAAGTGTCCTATATTATTGCTAATACACGGGAATCCAAAGAAAAATAGAAAATGTGGGAGTTATAATACATCTAAAAGTTCTTTTAAAACTCAATCTATTTTAAAGTTTATTATTTTATATTTTTTGGGTAAACTGTAAACTAAAATAAAAGGAAAAAATTATCTGATTCTGAACTCGTTGTATATATGTTCTGAACAAAATATGTACCTACACAGATTTGAGGATTTATTTATGCAATAAAAAGCAGAATTGGAATTTCAATAACTTAAATAAAAAGATGTGAGAAAAGCAAACTCTAAATCCATATGCATTTTTACAGGAAAAAATCGAAACCAACTAGCTCGTGCATTATACGCCAGTTACTGTCTGTTGTCCATGCTTGAGAACGCCAAATGGGCTAAGTTCCTCAAGATGATTCGTCCAAGTTTTGTACAACCAAGTAGATATAAACTGTCGAATATATAATTGGATGCAGAGTTCAATCGAGTTAAGGAGAAGGTTGAAACTACAATCAATGAACGAAGGAGTCATAAATTGTATAATCACTACACCATCACCGCTACTGGAAGTTTCTATCGAAACTAAGCAAAGCAAAGACATACTGCACGGCTAAAGAAATGGGGAAGATAATTGAAATATACGGACCAAACAATTTCTTGAGGTACGTTTCAGATGATGCAAAAAACATGCAACGTGCTAGAATCATACTAAAGGAAATACTCAATTTGTTCTGCAATGATTTTCTGAAAATCGATACTACATCGACTCTAATCGATAAAGTTACAGATATTGCAAATGAGATCAAGAAAGAGCAAATTCTGTATGACCTTTTACGAACATAACAATAACAAAACAAAAATGTAGAGCCAAATGCAGGTGCTATACAATTGCCTGTAAAAACTCGCTGGTCTTCAATTTTGACCAGTTTAAAAAGTTCAATTTTGACCAGTTTAAAAAGTGTATACAGCACTAGACTCTATAACTAAATATGTTAAGCAGTGGATATTAGATGACGAGGTATTTTGGGCTCAAATTTACAATCTAATTAACATTTTTGAACCTATGTGCAAATGGTTGAAAATTGTAGAAGGAGATTATGGCACTATTCACTTTGCTGAAAAGGCATTTCGTGATATTAAAGGGGTAATTTAGAACCGCCTTGCATTGTCCCCACTTAACGAGACAGATAAACCTGAATTTCTGGAGTTTGCTGACAAAAGAGAGTATTTTATTTTAAAGCCTATACATTATGCTGCAGAATTACTAAATCCAAAATCACAAGGTTTTGAAACACAATTTTTTTCAGCCATAGAATGCAAACAAATAGCCAACTACCCCTGTAGAAGTGGCAAATTATTTGGAAATAACTTTATATGGAAAAGTGGTTTTGATAACCCAGTCTCCTGGTGGAAAGGACTTTGTTCTTCATCTTCATTATCACAAGTGGCGTCACGAATTTTGATAATGCCTGCATCCTCGGCGGCCACGGAACGTAGTTTTAGCGTTTATGGTCATATTCACTCACAAAAGAGAAACAGAATTACCAATGACAGAGCCACCGTCTATAGATATTCAAATAAGTCCGCTCACTCCAGCGTGCCGTGGAAAATCCCGCCGTTGGCCTTGAACACACTCGGCCACGGTATGCGTGCAGCTACCGTGTACCATCAATATATGAATTGTCCAACTCACGCTCGATTACTTTTATATGGGGAGCGTTCTATTAAGAATATATGATATGAATATGATTATTAATATTTGTATTATCAATTTTTTACAAAAAATAATTGACATTCTCTGTCTCATTTATAGCTCATTAATGATACTACTTTGTAACAGTTATTTAGTATTATAATAAATAAGTAAATAATAAACGAAACATTACCTACGATATGAAGAAAAATACGAGTAGGTATCTACAAATAATACGAAATACAAAAACAACTGGTATTGTTTAACTAGGAACACAAATTACAAAATATAACAAGAAAACAGCGACAATGGAACAATTTTAACCTGATATTTTCGGCTGTCGATAGTTATCGATATCTTATTACATTTTATTATTAATATGACAAATGCGTTGTCACAGTGGATGTCGTCTTTAACAAAAAAAAATTGAAAACACCAACTATCCCGTATCGGAACCGCTTCAAATGATTAAAGCAAGTTGAGACTAAGTGAAACTAACCGAAAATTGATCCGACAACTAACCCAAACTAACCAAATCTTAGATTATAACGTGTCGGAACTGGTTCAAATGACTAAAATGAGTTGAGACTAATTGAAACTAACCGAAAGTTGATTAGACGACTAACTAAAACTAGCCATATGTATTAAAATCGATTATAACGTATGGGAACCGACTCAAATAACTAAAATAAGTTGCCACTAAATGAAACTAACCGAAAGTTGATTAGTCGGCTAACCAAAATTAACCAAATCTATTCAAATTGATTATAACGTATCGGAGCCGTCTCACATAAGTAAAATAAATTGAGACTCGGTAACAAGTATTTACTTCTATCACGTATACTGTGCTACTCGTTACTTTTTTTTTATAAAAAAATCATTAAAAACTTGCACAAATCTGCTGTAATTGCTACTACTTTTGTCTGCCGACTTTCAATGTACTGTTTTGTTTTTATTGAAATCTGGCAGACGGCGCAGGGTAGGTTTGAAGAAAGGCAGTGCTGCCAGATTTATTTTTTATTTCCATATGATTTAAAATTAAAACAATACATTTCTCTGTTTGACAATTTTATGTTGGTCAATAGTTGTGTTGTGCTGATTTTAAACCAATATCTATTCTTCCTGAAATTATTATTTTATATAACTTATTAAAGCGAGGCAAAGCGATAGTGATATAAGATAAGAATTGCGATTATTCATTGATCTATATCAAAGATCCAGAAGAGGATTTGAAGTGATTATTTCTCTTGTTGACTATATTTTATTTCCTTATATTCCTTGCCTTTTTATACAAGCGTCTAGCCTCTGAGGTATAACTATTTGCATTCATGCGAGTTGCGGTTCAGGATTAGCTTCTGTGCTTGTGATACTACGGCCCGGGTTCGATTCCCGTCGGTGAAAAGACTTGTTTTATTTAGGTACTTTCTTTTGGTTATGCTTGTTAGTTGGGGTTAATTTTAGTTTTATTAGGAGGGGTTGATCAAGAGTGTAGCGCGCTCGTCCCAATGCGCTTGTTTGGTTACTTAAAATTAGTTTCGATTATTTTTGCTTAATGTGGGATACTGAAGACAAGCGCGCGTAGCGAGTAGCACAGTACACGTGATAGAAGTGAATACTTCTTTATCGAGTTTCAATTTGTTTTACTTATATGAGCCGGTTCCGATACGTTATAATCAATTTTAATACATTTAGTTAGTTTTGGTTAGTCGTCTAATCAACATTCGGTTAGTTTCACTTAGTCTCAACTTATTTTAGTCATTTGATCCGGTTCCGATACGCTATAACCCATTTTATTACATTTGGTTTCTTTGGGTTAGTCGCCAAATCAACTTTCAGTTAGTTTCACTTAATCTCATCTTATTTTAGACATTTCAACCGGCTTCGATACGTTATAATCAATTTTAATACATTAGGTGAGTCGTCTAATCAACTTTCGGTTAGTTTCACTAAGTCTCAACGTATTTTAGTTATTTGATCAGGTTCCGATATGCTATAACCAATTATAAAATATTTGGTTAGTTTGGGTTAGTCGCCGAATCAATTTCAGTTACTTTCACTTTGTCTCAACTTAGTTTAGTCATTTCAACGGGTTCCGATAGGTTCTAATCAATTTTAATAATTTGGTTGGATTGGGTTAGTCGTCGAATCAACTTTCGGTTACTTAGTTTCATTTAGTCTCAACTTATTTTACATTTGAACCGGTTACACAATCCGATACGTTATAGTCAATTTTAATAGATTTGGTTAGTTTGGGTTAGTCGCCGAACTAACTTTCAGTTAGTTTCACTTTGTCTCGACTTATTCTAGTGATTTCAACCGGTTCCGCTAGGTTATAATCAATTTTAATAGAGTTGGTTAGTTAGGGTTAATCGTCGAATGAACTTTCAGTTAGTTACACTTTGTCTCAACTCACTTGAGATATTTGAACCGGTTTCGATAAGTTATAGCAATTTTTAAAGATTTGGTTTGTTTGAATTAGTCGCCGAATCAATTTCAGTGACTTTTACTTTGCCTCAACTTAGTTTAGTTATTTCAACCGGTTCCGATAGGTTCTAATCAATTGTAATAGATTTGGTTTCGGTTAGTTTCACTTAGTCTCAACTTATTGTAGACATTTGAACCGGTTTTGATGCGTTTTAATCAATTTTAATAGATTTGGTTAGTTTCGGTTAGTCGTCGAATCAACTTTCAGTTAGTTTCACTTTGTCTCGGGTTATTTTAGTGATGCCAACCGGCTCCGCTAGGTTATAATCAATTTTAATAGATTTGGTTAGTTTGGGATAGTCGTCCAATCAACTTTCGGTTAGTTTCACTTCGTCTCATAAAAATTGAATAATTCTTTACCAATTCCATAAAAAAGAGGGAGAGATCACGTGTAGTTACACAACAGTCATCAACAGTACAATAAGAAAAACTACGCTTAGCCATCTTAACCATATATATTTTTTGAATAGCGTTTAGCGTAGAGCGTGCGAAAACTATTCCGTAAAAATAAATTCACGCCGTCTGATCGCGAAAGTACTTGCGAAAACTGAGTCACGGCTAAGCCGTGACATTGACGGGTAGTCGATAGGCGAGGGATTTGCGCAGGCAGGAGGGAAGTTTTCCGCAGCACGCTCGAGTGAGCGGACTTATTAGAATATCTATTGATGATATGTATCAGTTTAAGTCGAGTATTGTCGCTCTGTGATTTTTCGTCTTTTTCTTGAGTTTCTGTAACATGTAAATTGTGATTTTTTTGTGGAGTAGTGTATTTGTGGTTTTGCTATCGTTTAATTGTATTTTCGTATCCGTTGGTGCAACGGTTTGGTGATTGTTCGGATTTGTTCAGAGAACAATAGATCGGTATTTTCACATACAAACATTATTTATACTGCTATCAGTTATCATAAACAAATAAACAAACGATTCACCAGAATTTAGAATAGAATTGGACATTGAATAGGACCGGACTTTGGTATTTTTCTTGGAGAGGGATTCCCTTAATTCTTTAACATCGTGTCTCGAATGTGCAGTAATGCCAGATGCAGCAGGCAATACATAGAAATAGATCGTCATTCTGAGGAATGGAGTGCTCGATTTGTCGCGAAACAAAAACGAAAGATATCTTCGGTTGCGATGGTTGTAGGAAAGAAGTGTGCAAGCAGTGTGGAGGACTGTCCTCTTCTGAAGTCAAGGTACTGGAATTGCGCAATAGAATTATGAAATTTTATTGCCCTAGTTGTACCAAATTTGAAACATTTAAACTACTACAGGATGCCATAGAAAGCAAGAATGAGAATATCGACTCCAAAAACGAAATAATAAACCTATTGAAGAAGGAGATTGAACAATTGAACAACGCCAAACCCATCAACAATTATTCAGAGATATCATATGCTAATGTAACCAGAAAACCGACCCTGGCAAATAGGGCCTGTGTCCCCGATTTGATTATTCGTCCAAAAAAAAAAGCAGCTTCATCAAAAAACTAAAGAGGACATCACAAACAAAATTAATCCATCACAGTTGAATGTTGGCATAAAGAGAACGAGATTTACAGGTAATGGCAATATGATCATAAAATGTCCTACTAAGAAGGATGTGGACGAACTGAAGCGAGCAGCCGAGGATCAGCTGAGAGATGGATATGAAATAGTAACAACCAAAATGATGAAACCTAAAGTCAAAATTCCAGGATATGAGGGCAACAGACCAAGGGAAGAAATCCAGGAGTGTATAAGAAGGCAGAACAGTTGGATCCGGGAGAGTGATGAACTAAACATAACATATGTGAAGGAAAGGAGAAACTCGGCGGCTACAATCTTTGCGGAATGTTCGGCGGGACTTTTTCACAAATTCATGGAACATAAGAAAATTCACCTTGAGTGGAGCAGATGCCCTGTCTATGAGGACTTGAGTGTCTCAAGGTGTTATAATTGTCAGGAACTTTATTATAAAATCAATAAGTGCACCAAAAAGACAGTATGCGAATGGTGTGCCGGCGAACATTCAATAGCAGAATGTCAAAGAGGGGTAAAAAAGTGTAATAACTGTTTACAAGCAAATAACAACTTTAAAACAAATTGTAAGGTAACACATGTAGCATCTGACCCAGATTGTCCAAGCTATAAATATCACTTAGAAATATTAAAGAATAAAATTCAATACAATATATAATGTTCAAACCACCTCATGATGAAATACTAGCTCAATTGGACAGTGTGGGAAATGATGTGCGCGAATCCTTTGTGGATGAGGCTTCGCTTGCTAGGCAAATTACATTAAAAAACAAAGTATTAAACATTTTACATCTTAACATTAGAAGTGTTAGAAAGAACTTTGATCAGCTACTTATATTTCTGGAAATGTATCACCTGACATATTGTGACATTATTATATTAAGTGAATGTTTCCAGCTTTCATCAAGTGATGTTTATAACTTACCGGGTTATAGTTCATTTTACAATCAAGGAGATTTTAACAAAAATGATGGTCTACTAATCTTTATAAAGGATGAATTGAATGCGATTGTGAACCATATAAAATTAAGTTTATCAGGTGTAACCTTGAGTAGAATTACACTTGACCACTGCAATATGTCTTTTGGAATTAATGCTATATACAAACCACCTCCTATAGTAGATATTTTGCTAATGGAAGATTTAAGACAATTTTTCCAAAACTCGTTAACACAGGGCACCGAAATAATAACGGGGGACCTCAATATAAACA
>MU195313.1:1766-16094 GCA_016904865.1 Pissodes strobi
TTTTTTTTTTACGGTTCTATAGTTTGCAATAAAAAATAATCAGTTTAATTTCTCAGGAAACTTCAGCCCTACAGCCAGAGAAATTTTCTTCCACAATGGTTGTTTCTTAAATTTTGATATAGATCTGCGGTATGAGTCAGTGGATCATAATTAAATATAACTTTGTGTTTTGTTTTGCAATATTTGCATCAAATCGAATTGTAGTTTATAGTCCCACATACGGGGATCAAATATCGAAAAACGAATGATACGAAGGCATTATAACCATTTATTTCTATTTTTATATTCCTTTATATGGTATAATATTCTATGTAAAACATTAATAAATGTGCAGGCCGACCGGTATATAAAACACTTTTTGTGATTGAATAGTATATTTCTTTGGTAGGATGTACGATTAGACGAGATTACTAGAGAACGGTTCGAATAGCTCGTATCGTTAACTGTTGCTTATTACTTATATTCATTTCGATATAATATATTTCAATTCCGAATATATTGTTTGATTCTGTGTAATTGTGCAAAGACGACAAATAAATGTAACAATGTTTCGTCATGCCCTCGTATATAAATAACAGTTTGTTAGTATAATTCAAATTGCAGTGAGCACATTTAATTTTTGTTTACTGCTTCATTCGCATTTTTGACTGTAACCCGTTCGCACTCTATTTTATTCTAATAAGTATAGTTAGTTTTAGAAGTTTGAGAGTATTTTCCATTTCAATTTTATTAAGTAAAGAAAATAAGGGTTACAAGTGTCATATTTATTCATATTTGAAATTTTGGCATATAATCTTATATGGACTCACCCCGTGATTCGCTTCTCCCGATGCATATTGCCCCCTTTTTTCGCCTCCTTTGCGAGCAAGACGTATCACTAACACTTCACTATACTAGAAATACGATTTCTAGGCATTTTTCTTCTTAAAACCAAAAGAAAGAACCGATTTACGGATTCTTGCTTGTCACCGACCGGTACAAAATTGTAATGACGCATCAAGGCGATGCATGAGCTCGAGCGGCTAGCCAGGGTCGGCTGAATCACCATGTTTTTAGATAACTTCTTTAAAAATTGTACCGATTGGGAAAAAGTTGTATACTACAATGTGTAATGAGGGATGGCGGAGATGCGAAGGATAATCAGAAACTTGAATTACAATGTTAACTTGAGCAAAAATTATAAATAACTACTGTTACTCAAGATATCCTTTTCTTTACTTTAAAATATGAAATTCAAAAGTAAATAATTACTGAAATTTAAAATTCAAAGGAAAATAATGGAATAACGTTCCAATTCAGTGACTCGGCAAATCCAAATAGAAGGTAACTTGAATTTGATAATAAATAGAAAAATAGAGGTACAACCTCTAATAATGAGTCTTATAATTCAAAATAAGTAATTACTATTACTCTTATTTCGGCCCTTGGCACATAAACGAAAATTGAGCGCAATTGCGCCTCAATTTAATTAAAGATAAAGATAATATAATAACTACCTCGCATTCGAGATAGAAATTTAGATAACAGATAAAACTAGATAAATTTACATATGCGAGATTAACCTCTCATAAATGCAAAGTAATGTCGGTACATCAGGATTGAGACTAGACAGTGCGAGTGATGTAACAAATAATCTGAAAATTTAATTAAATGAGCCTGAAAAGAGAAAAATATTAAAACCGGCAATACTATGAGGGAAAATTCGGAAAAATTCTACCGAAAATTCAATTTACTACCTTTGCAGGAATATATAGAATTTACTCCGAGAATTAACCCAAATAATACTGTTCAATTTGAATGAAAATACGTAAAATAATGTGCGTGACCACTGAACGATAAAATAATTACAATCTCGCTAGATTTGGACTAAGCCTCTTTCAAATTACATGAATTTGATTAATGAGAGACGCAAATATTCACCAATAAATCAGTAATATTACCCAAACGGTCACGACAGTAATTAAAAATTATTGAAGATGTAAACTAATTAAAGGTTGAATATAAAAATGCTAAATTCTTGCTTTAGTCCAATAAGACTAAGCGAATCATAAACAAATATTAATTATATATTTAAAAATTAAAGAATTAGTTAAATATATTGCAAGATGAATTAAATATTTCAAGATTAAAAAAATTAACACTCACCCGTCAATGTCTCAACACAAGATAAAAGATCTCATGTTCTAAATTCAAGACGTTGGATAAATTATGCTTGCCGATATATTATTGGCTAATTTATAACATGTGATTAACACTATAAACCACGTCGCGTCAAGTAATAGAAATATCCAATCTTAAAAATAAATTCACAAATTGTAGATACGAAATAGCGTACTAATGCTTCTGAAATCGTTATTCACACGAAATAAACCAATTCGTGAATAGATGTCACTGGCGGCTTAAATATTAAATATCGAAAATCATGTGCAATTGAACCGAAATTTTAGTGTAGCGGAATAAGCATATATTCCGTTACAAGTTTTAGGTACCACCTAACTAAAATGCCTATATCTAGCTAGGTAATTTAATTTATTGTAATTCTTATGCTGAAATTTTAACCAAGGGATAAAATAAAATTCAACAATATTAAAAATATTTTTACTACAATTTTAGGTTTCATACATAGGTACTTATAATAACAAACTAATTAGTGAGAAGGTTGTGCTTGAGCATTTCCACATAATTTATTAATATCTGGTTCCGTGTTACTCAGATATAGCCGAAGATCAGGTTCTACGTTAGTTTATTTCTGTATACATTCTTATAATACGGCATCGTGGAAAATCCGTTCTCGCACAGGTATTTTGTCGAAAAGGGTAGTAAGTATTTTAAATCGTGTTTTGCAAGAGAATGTTATTCAAAATTCCTTCTTGCCCAAAAATAACCGAGGTCGCACTGCTTAAACTCTGGTTTTAGTTCACCATCACACAACAAATCAATCAGGTTTTCTTGGTCGGTTGCACTTAAACCCTGGGCCGGCGACTCATCAAGAAAAGGATTGCGTATCTATTCAAATTCAGAATAATTGTCTGTGAAGTACTCATTAAACTGCTTGATTAATTTATCACAGTGAATCTTTAAATTTAACAGTACCTCAGAACTGATATTAATTTCATTATCTGCATGTGTTTTCAAGTGCTGGAAAATGTTGGACTGAGCTATTTTCAAGACTTGATTTCACAAGTTCAAGCTTCTTGATGAACGACCCGACCTTATCAATAATAACAAAGCGAGTTGTATGTTTGCCTTGCAAACCTAGATTGAAATCGTTAAGTCTGCCAAATATGTCACTGAGATATGCTAATTGGCACAACCAAATTTCGTCAGTAAACTTGTCGTTCGGCTCATGATTTTGTTTAGCTAGAAATATTTCAACTTCGAAACGAAGCTCAAATAATCGGGATAGCACTTTTCCTCTTGATAGCCACCTAACTTCTGTATGTAGAAGCAAACTGTCGTGAATACTTCCCATTTCGGAACACAAAAGCCGAAATAGTCTTGAATTCAAGGCTCTTGACTTAATAAAATGAACTACTTTAACAGCGTCGTTCAAGAGCTGTCTTAATTCATCTGGCATCTCTTTAGCTACCAAAGCTTGTCTGTGTATGCTACAGTGAATAAAAACACATTCCGGTGCTACTGCTTTAATTCTTGCTACAACACCGCCATGTTTTCCCGTCATTGCACGGGCACCATCTGAACATATACCCACGCACTTCAGCCAATCCAAACCATGTTTTGTAATAAAATTATTCACTTTCTTAAATATTTCGACTGATGTTGTAGAAGGAAAGGATTCGCAAAATAAAAATTCTTCTTTTATTTCATTTCCATGCAAAAAGCGGCAATAAACCGTCAATTTGTTACATCGGTACTTTCGTCCATTTGCAAGGCGGAAAAAATTTGTTCTATGACAGTTTTCTTAACATCGTTGGCCATTACATGTATTCTACGGCTAACTGTATTATCAGAAAGTGAAACGGAATCCAATTGTGTGGCTGCCTTTTCCACCAAAACATAATTTACGATGTCTTTGGCAGCTGGTAAAATAAGTTTTTCCCCAATTGTATGGGGTTTTCCACACTTCGCTACTCGTAAACTGACCAAAAAAGAAGCTTTAACAGCATTTTTGTTGCTTGTAGAAAACGCAGCTATTTTCCTCTGTCCACCTTTGAGTTCTACCTCTTTTTAAAAAAATCTAGCGGTTTTTCTGATAGGTTTTTGTACTTTAAATTAAAATGTCGCTGCAGCAAAGACGGATTCATCGAATGACTTGAGAAGACTTCAAAACATATTACACTTTGCGGGCGTGGCTCTTCGTTAACACCAATAAAAAAAATCCTATTTTTAAATAATTTGAATCATATCGGCTGGTAAATGTTTTTTGTTTTTTACGATTTAAGTTTAAATCAACGTTTGTTACCTTCCTTGAAGTACATGGTAAATCACTTGTTTCTTGAATAGAACACTCTTCTACAGCTTCTACGGGGCTCTTTAACCATTTATCCATTTCTTTACTATAAAAATTGCAAGGCGTAAAGTCACTTGTGTGTAATCACTCATCAAGTCAAACAAATACTGCAAACAAATTACAAATTCAAAGCAATATTCGATGGCGACTCCTCCGCGATTGAACAATCAGTGTTGCCGGCGCGGCGGGCACTTCTGCAAGATTTGCATTTTAAGATCCTTTACACAAACAGTGCACTATGTAAAAATCAACCTCTCCTATTGGTCGAGCTTCTAGAAACGATCCGCCTACCGTTTTCGCGCTTCGTTTAAATGAGTGTTAACTGTTTTCTATTCATAGATAAATATATTTATATTAAAGCAAACCTATTGCGATATTAGTATTAGCATTGTTTATATATAAACAATGGTATTAGTTATATGGTATGTAATGTTCGTTTCAGATATGTTTAGGAAAGACTCATAGCAAAAAATACGTCTATTTATACTTGCTTTTACCCGAATTACAACTATTTTTTTTTTAAGTAAAGTTAGTGTCTAGAAAAAATAAATTTAACGATGTAGTAAAAGAAACAATATTATTTTGTAAGACAGGTACATTATCAAATATTTAAATTTGATATAGCGATTGAAAAAATTTACATCAAAAGAATGAACAATTTGCACGTTCTTTAATTAAAAAATGTACTTCTATAGTTAGTAGGCATCTAATATGGCTTAAAGTAATCAAACGACCAAACCTCTGAGCAAGTTGACTCTAAATTACTATTTGCATTTGGATCCAAAACAATCCAATTCAATACACATTATATCTTCAAATTCAGTTTATTGAACCAACTACATAATACATCTACATACAGTTCAGCTCAATGAAATGTGAAAAGAAAGAAAAAGGTAACATTAATTACGAACAAGCTATTCGAAAGAAAATAATATCAAAATAGTAATCTGTAAACGCAGTAAATGAGGCAGAAATAAAAAAAATATATGAAACTTCTTCATTATAGGTAAATAGAATAAAATCAGGCAAAAAAATAATTTTTAAATTTGAAAAGGTGCTAAAACCTACTGATTGTAACCATGTGGTGGCGCAGCATTCGGTTTGTTTAATTTAACATTTAGTGCTAAGCTTCGTTTCCGTTTTTTGCTAATTCTCTCGTCCTTAAATCTCCTTCCAGAGGGCAGTCTTTTACTTCCTCTGGTAACTCGTGCTGCTCTTCGAGATATTAATGTAGGTTGAACTTTAATTGCTGCGTTTCTTCTTCTAAGTGACACAGAATTAGCAGCGGTGTGTACAAAAGATTCCCTTTGCCCCTCAGTTTTGATAGCTTTTAATCTGTCATTTAATATTTTCAGACCATTAGAAGAAGTACCGAAAGACTCGTGGTGGGTTTTAATAATGTTCCAAGTCTCTTCAATGCTAGTAGTACTAGTTTCATCTTCAGAAATAGAAGTTGTTAGTACGGGGTCCCCTAGAATCACTACATGATTATCATCGAAGGAAGTACATGGACTATTATTGTTATCATTGCAACTGTTAGAGTTTGATTCGACATTTGAAAGTGTGCTATTGTTGTAATGGTTTTCTAAAATGAATGGTTCATAGAAATGAATAGGTAGAGCTTGTTCTCCAAGAGCTAGTTTTGCAATGTTGTACCTGTCTTCCATAGTTATTGGTGGAAAGTATTGTGTTTTAACTTCGAAATATTTGTATATGGCACATTGGTGCTTGCAAAACTTTCCCTCAAGACCCTGAAAACAAGAACAACATCCATTTTCAACATTTACGACATAATAATCATTTTTATTTTTTTTAATTGGGACTATATAATTGCTTTCGTCAAAATAAATTATATCAGATTTGTCGAGATAATTGGTCCTTCGCATTATATCTAGGAAATAGTATCTAGCATTTGCAGATCTACTATTTGCAAATTCTCTTAATTTTCGTCTATAAAAATGTTCGAGTACTGAGCTTATCACATCCACTAGGGCTACCACATTATATGCTTTCACTCTACATAAGACATTGTCTTTAAAAAGTCTAATTGATATTTCACAAAAATTATTTGTATAGTGCCCCCTTGAGTTCTCATTCCGCCATGCTAAACACCACTTTTCTCTAATATTCCACTGACTTTGAACATAGTTTATCCAGTTTTCATATTTGCAGTTGGAAATGCAATTGAATAGGGCTTGCTCTGCATCAGCAGGTGTTCGAGAATATAATATTGCCCGAAAACTGTTCATTAACTCCTGACGGTGCTCTTTATCAATGGCATGTTTGGAATTCCATAGCCATCTCCAGACTGCTTGTAGAACATGAAAGATACACAGTAGGGTTGTACTATGAGGGAACACCGACTTAATAGCTAAAATTTCCGCCTCTGAATTGTCAGTTAAAAAATTTTTTGGATTAAAACTATTTGAAACAATGTCCTGTAAAAGCTGAAAGCCTTTAGAGTATGCTGCATATGTCTGACCTCTGGTAATTATTATTCCCAGGGGAACTGCTCCAGCTGCAAATGGAGCCATAACAAATGTGACAGAGTGCTGTTCTGAATCACAAGCACTTGTACTGTCTACAAAACACATCTCATCTGAAAATCGTGCTGCATGACCTCTGGCCATAATTGGAGTAACTATTGCAACTGCAAACGGTTCCTCAGAAAATAATATTTCAGTGCCCATTTCTTTATATGCAGCTTGTTTTTCTTTGAGTTTCTGAAATAATAAAATAGTAAAATCATAGTACTTTAGTGGATAACAAATTCACAACATAGAAAACTTTTACTATGAAATTTAATTTGTGACACGATCACATCAGCAATCTAACAAAATATTTAATTAATTTCCATAAAAAACGTTTTATAATTTCTCAAAGAAAAAAACACGAAATGGCTATCTTCAGTTTTTTATTACTGACTTTTTAAGCGAAAAGGTAGGGGATGTTCACTATGCTGGATAATCCTGTACAATTGTCACTTATAAAACCACCAATCATGTATGTGAAATCAAAAATATGCACCAAAATATTTGTAAAAATGATCGTGTCAAAAGGCCTGAAGATATTTTCTTAATAATGAAGTATGCTAATATAGATAACACCATTGCACTATAATAAGGCTACAACCCAACACCAGTTAATTAAACAAAAAAATGCATACCCTAAATTGTTTAAATATGTGGTTAATGTGAAACCTGGTGCCTGGAACATTTCTGAAATAATTGATATTGATTTGTACTGCAATTATTGAAATAAAAAAAATGTCAGAAAACTACACTGTGGGCCAAATTTTTATTTGGAACAGAATTTGGCTCTAAATATATTAAATATTTTGATGCTGTGCAAGCAGATGGGGACGGAAATATGCAAGTGGCTGCATCATAACATTGACGAGGGCTGCTCAAATATTTGTGCATGTCGATATAGGATATGTTTACACATCAGTGTCTCGAGTACTAGCAGAAAAAAACATATATCCAAAGCCCAATTTGGTTCCAAATAAATTTGGCCCACAGTGTATACATAATTGCAATAAATGCCACTAAAATAGATACCTACATCTAATAATCCTTTCCCTGTTCTGGGTCCTAAATTAGTAATTCTCCATGCATGGTACCAGTTCTGAACTGTCGAATAGGTAGGATTTTTACTACCATTAGCCAGGAGCAATTCCTTATCTGGTTCAAATTCATATAAGTTCTCATGATATTTCTTTGCTTCTGAAATTGTCATGTCATTGAAATATTCAAAAAATAAGTCTCGAGTTTCTGATGATGCTTGCAAAAAACGAATGAGTAAACCACTTAAAGATTTCCACTAACTTTATTTAAACAGGACACGTGTTTCGACGGTAACGTCTTTTTCAAATGTGAATAGTTACACTAAAATATGCTAAAATTATATAGTTCAGCTGTAGCAGGTAAATTACAAAAAATAATCTTGACCCAGGCGCCTTATGAATAGCAAAGGAAACAAGTTAACAATTTCTAGGAAAGGTTTAATAACGGAGAAAACCCAAAATCAGTTTGTTCGTTAAGTAATATATTCAATTTTTTATATTTAGTGATTTCCATAATTTCTAACAGATTTAATTTTTTACCTTTATTTTCAATATGTAAAACATTGAAATCATTATTGAAAATGTGGTTTTCATTAATTAAATGACAAGCATAGTTCGAAGTATCCTTGCCATTAATGAAACAAGACTGGTGTTCTTTAGTTCTCTTTTCAAAAGGTCTACCAGTTTGACCAATATATACTTTGGAACAAGAACCACAATTTAATTTATAGACACCATTTTTCTTACTTTTAGGTGTAGGGGATTTGTTATTTTTAATGAACTTACTAATTTTATTGTTGTTTTTAAAGGCAATTTTGGCATTCATATTTTTATTTTTTATATACTGTAATATTTTTTGTGTTAACTTTCCTGTGTGTGTTAAAATTTGATAATTTTTAAGTTCATTATTATTAAGTTTTGGGTACACCAATTCTAAAGCTTTTTTGGTATCGTAATTTTTAATTAAATTATCAACAATGTTAGCCTTATAACCATTATTCACAGCAATTTGTTTTTTTTGTAATTTACCTGCTACAGCTGAACTATATAATTTTAGCATATTTTAGTGTAACTATTCACATTTGAAAAAGACGTTACCGTCGAAACACGTGTCATGTTTAAATAAAGTTAGTGGAAATCTTTAAGTGGTTTACTTATTTAAGTGGTTCTTAGTTATGGATCTCCATCAAGTAAAGGCTAATTCGATTAAATTCAAAAAACGAATGGTTTCTGCACTTTCAAGTGTATGACTATGAAGTGTATTTATGGTAATTACCGCTTGTAGCCTATTCAAACCCTAAAATAACATATATAATAGGTATACTTTACAAAGCATGTGGATTTGTAATATCTACAGGGTAACCATGGAGCTATTTAAAGAATTTTCTGTTAAAATATCATAATCAGTTTGTTGATGTTATTTATTGATTTGCCTATGAATATTTATTATTGATTTGGTTTCTTTTCAATATAAAAAGCTTACTTGTATTTAAATTGGGTAATTGCCCCTTGATAAATAAATGAATTACCTACCTTCATAAACGGATCCCTCTTTCGTGTATATACTGTATCCAATTTGACAACAATTACTATTGATGCATGGCACTTGGCATTTTTTGAAAGACCTTTCCTGTTTAGCTCTGCCGGAATTTTCATGAATGCACTGTGATGGCACACAAATTTTTTTCTAAAATATTTTAGAATTAGCAAGTCTGTTGACACAACATGATGAGAGATCTTAGTAAATTGACGTGGCCCACTAATCTCACTATCTAAATACTGATTTTTATAGTGAGCATATAAAATACCTAACATTACTTACGAACAAACTTTTCTTGTCCCTACGGGACATGATGTCCTTGCATTCCATTGTGTCTTGCTATTTTTCCCAAAGGCTTTGACCCAAAGATTAATGTCTTCCATCGTCTTTAAATTGCTACGCACCAAAACTTTATTTTGTAGGCCTTCTTCAGTACATAGTACATTATTAAACTCACTTGGGAGGCAACTCTCGCCAATTACGTGCACAAACATTGTTATCATAGATAAATATTAAGGAGGAAATTGTTATTTATTAAAAATATTAATGAAAAACTAAGTTAAGTTTGTTCTTTTGGCGCGTTAAAAGAAAATACCAAACAAACAAAACAGAATAAAATACGAGGTTAAGTTTCAGCTGTCAGCTGTTATTTTGTAGGCGGATCGTTTCTAGATGAATCGACCAATAGGAGAGGCCGATTTTTACATAGTGCACTGTTTGTGTAAAGGATCTTAAAATGAGCAAGATTTCACACTAAGTGTTGCCAATGCTCCCGTATTTTAGTTTTTTCTGTGTATTTATATATTTTGTCGAGTTTTCTTTTATTTTATTAAATTCTTTGTTTTGTTTTATGTGGTGCTGATTTTAGGACTGTTTTTGCGTACCACCGCAAATAATGATATATACCACCAGTGGTACATGTACCACAGGTTGAGAACCGCTGATTTAGAGAGTTTTTCTGTTTTAAATTCCATATCGAACTCTCAGATTTTCGGGGCTAGAACGACTCAAGTTGACTCCTTTTTCAAAAAAATGGTCACCATTTTTCGATGTTCGACAATTTTTATAAGATTTGGAAGAGCGTCAAAAGGAACGTGCTCAGAATATTTTAATAAAATTTTTTATTTTTTTCGACAGTTATCGTATATCAAAGCAAAATTTTTAAAAATCGCACATGCGACGTAATAACTCGAAAAAGGAAAATCGGATCTCCAAAAACACCATCGACAGCCATGTAAGATTTCGTAACGTCTGCGTTCGCGCAACATATTCACCAGCTTACTCTCCAATTTATACATGCAGTACGCCTATAAATCAAAAAATGGGAACCAAGGATTTCTAGCCAAACATTCACCCCAAATCTTTCGGCAAATAAAAAAATTATATTTTTCCATTTATTTTTTCAGCTACCATTGAGGTCAAGAAAAATATTTATGATTTAGCAGTAAACTGTTACGATACCCAAATAGCTTTAGTAGAAAACCAAGGAATGTACAATTCCGTTCAAGAGTCCGTCGTTCGTTTGTATGATGTGGGCAGACGAAGGGACGATGAGGATGAACAGGTGAGATAATATTAATAGTACAGATTCTGCTAAGAAAGTATGACATTTCAACAAAATAACCAGTTTCGTGTTACGTGATGTTTTGAAATATTTTTAACTTTTTAGGATGAAGAAGAAGATGAGGACGATGAATTGGATAATGATAATAGTGATGATGATGGATCCGATGGAGGGGGTAAGCATATATTTTTTTTAAATAAAAATTATGCATTCTTAAATCTATAAATATTATTAAATAACGTTGTTGTCTGAATGTTTTAGTTATAAAGTTAAACCGTAGTTGATACATTATGCATTCAAAAACATGCCGTTGTTAACATACGTAGTATATATAGTATTAGCGGCTATTTGATGTGTTGTATTATTATCTATTATGACATTCGGAATATATATTAACCATTTAATATGGTAGTATCGTCTGCAAAAATTATGTCGATATTCTATAATAAACTGAGTTGCTTTCTGACTTTATCTTATATAAAAAGATCATCTGAGGTCGTGCTGGAAGAAGAGTTCAACCATTTCAAGGAAACTTCTCCCAAGCCATACAAAATATATACATCTTCTTCAACAGTGATATTAAAAAGGTTACAAAGTACAACTGCAGAAACATACTCATCACTAAGTTTTACATAAAGATATTGCAAGATATGGATATACAGTTTCATCATTATTCTTGAAGTTTAAATTGATTTTTAAATTGTACTTTAATTTCAAGTTTAAATTGTATGATTGGGCAGAATAGATATCCACCTTTTTAACTAAATAAATATTTATTGTATTCGAAACAGCTTGTAAAGCAGAATTGGAAAGCTGGGAAATCATCTTCACTGAAGGTTGAGCTGAGCCTGAAGCGTTTATTTTTAAATCAGAAACAGTGGTCATGATCTCTACATCAGTTAATGTAAGGTCAAAGTTTCGATCTTCATAATTGATCATGTATCTATATAGGAAGTATTTCCAATTCTATTTTGAACATAAGTCTTTTGACTATTGATGCTTTTTATGAGCATTTATTCATTGAAATAAAAGGTAATGTGCCATTTAGGGGAACAAACAAATGATAGAGAAATTGTTTTTTTTTCGGAAATAATGTAAGATTTATTATTTTCAATGCAATGCCCTTAATATTATATTTTATTCGTAAACAGCAGAAAAAAAAACGCTGTAAAGTAATATAAAAAATGTTATCATTTCTTATTGCAATTATTTATTCGGATTTATTGTGTGATAACTACTACAACTTAATTGTTACAAACCAAGAACTAATTTAAAATGACGGAATATAAACAAATTATTTTTAAGTCAGTGTCAATGGCTGATTCTCCTATTGTATTTAAAAGCCACCCATGCTTTATATCCCTCATCGCAACACTTATTTTATTAAATGAAGAGTAAAGGCCTTGTGCATGTACGAAACATAATAAATGAAACACTTTGTATTCCATGCAACATTTTTTTAATCCAAAAGGATTTCTAAAAGTGACGTAACAGAGCGCTTTTGGCCTAAGCCATCATCAGTGTTACGTGAAAAGTAAGTAAAAGAACCACCCATTAGTGGAGAGTCAGAGACTACTGTAGAATTTTTAGGTAAAGAAAATAATAAAATTGACATTATTATGTTTAGATACAAAATTTGTTAGAATTTGAAAGGAGTTATTTAAAAGTGTAAATTAATAATGATTATTTTTTTTGTGATTTTTTAATGAGTAGAAAGAAAGTGTAAGGATGTATTTGCAGAAAAAACAATACGAAAAAAAACCTGCTTCAAAATGACGTACACAACATTTAATATAGGTATACAATATACCGGGTGACCACGAGATTACTACCCAGCCCATAATTTTCATATAAAATAATACATCGATTTAAATTTTTAAGAATTCTTATCGTTGCTTGAGGTGCATATTTTGGCCATACAAACGCCTTACCGTCATTTCCGGTTTAACCGGAAGCCGGGTCAACTTCAATACTTTAAATGGAATACCCGATATATTTTTCAAAATTTAGATTCTACGGAATATTCTAAGTATAAAAACATGTATTACACCTTATACCTAACTTTGCCAGATTTCGAGATAATGACAAATGAAAATATATTGATCGTCCATTCCATGAAGTTGACAGAAAACAAATGAATGAAAGAAAAATCTATTATGATTATTTAAGCTTATTTGAGGGTTACTATCTACTAGTGACATATCAATTTCATTTCCGGTTTAACCGGAAGTACTACAAAATCTCACTTTCAGGCCCAAATTATTTCAATAGTTTTAATGGAACACTCTAATATGAAAATTAAATTTCAATTCTACTTATATTTCTTGATATATTTGGTTTATAGTGTCCTATGTCTAAACCTAATAGTTTTTGAGATATGGACAATTAAAAGTTCACCTGCACTCACTCGGGTGGAAAAGTAGCCTTACACCTTATACATTGTTATATTTAGAAAAAAATTGTTAGAATTTGAAAGGGGTTAATTAAAGGTGAAAATTAAGAATGATGATTTTTTTGTGATGTTTTGCGGTTTTTTAATGTAGAAAGAAAGGAAAATGGTGGAAGTTCTTTCACTTACTTGTCAATGGAAAAGGACATAAAGTCAAAAGTGTTCTTATCGTGCGGGTCCAAAGGTCACACTTTTCAGTAAAAACTTCATTCGTGGCAGATTTTGCATGTAAAATCTGTCAAAGGAATGACATTTAATGAAAAATGTGACCTTTGGACCCGCACGTTAAGACCGCTTTTGGCTATATCCATGAAGATAAACGAAGAACACAAATTGACAACGGTCACATGAAAATTTCACAAATTGTACGTCACATTTTAAGAGAATGGTTCACATAATTTAATTTGAAATCTTTAAAAAGACAAAAACGAGGTAGAACCACGTTTTTGGGTGAAACGACAAATGTGTCGCTGTTGACAGTCTTGACAAGTAGACTAATGACGCAGGAAGTGATACGCCAAGAATTGGCGGTAATTTTAAATTATTAAAAATGACAAGTGTTAAGTTTAATAAATAAAAGTACCTAATTTCTAAGGTATTCCTAAAGTACTGAAAGGCTGCCACTAAGCTAGATGAGAGTATCAAAATTATATGATCAGTATTATGTAGCCCAAATTAGCGAAAGAATATTTGAATTCCTGTTGAACACATCAGTGATGGCCTGAAAGTTGTTTTTGGA
>MU195314.1:2641-16093 GCA_016904865.1 Pissodes strobi
ATTCAGAGATTTAAGTTATCGATAAAAATCATTAATTCAAAGAATCAGTCATTCATAATAATTGTTCTGGAAGCTCGGCGTCAAAATTTAGCAAACACCTTAGTTCCGTTTAATTATATTATTTATTTTGGAGACTATTCAAAATGGAGGAAAACCCTTATTTTCGACTTTCAGCATCAGAATTATGATTATTTTAAGATACTTTACATCAGAATTAATTCCGTATTCTTAATTCTGACTAGTTCGAAAATCTAGGTTTGAAATGAGCAATTTAAAAATATTATTAATTCAGAAATTTAAAGATCATTAATAAAAAACATTAATTCAAAGAATCATTGTAATTTATAATAAATTTAGCAAACCACTTTATTTCAAAATTAAGGAAAAACCTTAATTTCGACTTTCAGAGTCAGAATTAAGGAAAATCTTTAATTCAGCTGTTCAAATTCAAATTTAAGAACATTGTCAGTTCCGAGTCTGAAAGTCAAAATACAGCTTAATTTTAAGTTTGAAAGCCAGAATTATTATTATTTTCGGATACTTACGTCAATATTAACCACATATCCATAATTATCTGTTTCAAAGTCAGGATTTAACAAAAATCATTAATTCAGGGAATCGCAATCATGCCTTAAAATCATCTCTACAACAGTGATTGAAATCCATTTTCTATTGTTCTTAATATTCTTTAATTTATTCTATGACTTGCAATAATTGAGTATGAAGTGTTCAGCTATTTAAGCTTCATTATTATTATTTTTTGTTAAGCTGTAATAATTTCAAACCCTTGGATCGGATCCCTAATTCTTCTATTGATTTTAAAGTCACAATATTCGAGTACACTTCCCATTCATATCACATCAGCTAATTTCTTGTCTGAAAGAACACATCATCACAAACGAGAGAAAATATTTCTCCCACTTTTAATGGCGAAAATTAATTCTCTATTGTTTGGCAACAGCAAATATTATTTATAATGCAGGAAAGTAGTCCGTTCCACTTAAGCGTGACGTCACAGGTTTGCGTGAGCCGCTGATGGCGAAATCCCTTTGGAGGGTCAGCAAATACCGCCACCTTTATCCCTCCAGGGGGGTGTCGGGCGAAAATTTCCATTGTTTGTCTGGTCGTAAAAGCAGGGCATAGGTGGCCGAAAAAGATTTTACTCAATTTGATATTTCCCTAATTATGTCTGGATTAAGAGTATATATATGAGAATATTACTGAATTGAATCCAAATGATGTATAGGTTAGGGTAATGGTATGTTAAAACGTAAACCTTGAAGCTGGTTATGCTTCATCATCTCTTCCTGAACGCCACGTATTTAAAACTAATTATCTCTGCTTCCTTAGTTTCTTAAACGAGGAAATCAAGATCATATGGAAGAGTCTACCAATATCCCATTTCATCATCCAGATGACAATTTGTAACGCTTTTCTAACCGTAAAGCAATTTGTGAACTTTTTGTTATAACAACATTTGAGTAGATAAGCAATGTTGGTTCTGCCTTAAATTGCCCGACTTTTATATGTAAATCCCCATATGATTTTGAGGTTCATTGTTTTCAGTAATTCCAGTTCATGCTGACATCTAAATCTTCACTGAAATTGTCGTAAAATTTAACCACTTTTGTCACTTTGTGTAGTTTTTCCTCTTTGATCTGCGTGCCTTGTGTTTTTCGTTCAACATATCTTTCATTGATGTTGACATTATTATTTCAGATTTATGTTTCTTTCTGGCAATTTATCATTTATTTGTCTTGAAAATCCTCGGCTATTCTATTTAAAGAATGGGAGAATGGTTCCATGCTACATGCTGCCAGATGAAGATTGACCATTTATATCGCTTTCCTAGGCGTAAAAACACTCATGTTTAGCTCGTAAACCTTTTGTGAAAGTTCCAAATTTGCTCATTATATACATCCTATGCAATTTATAGTACTTTTGCAACAACATGTGAGTAGATAAGCAATGTGGGTTCTGGCTCAAATATCGCGATTATTATATTATTATAGCCCACAGCTTTATACAGGTACGCATACACCTTTAGGAGAGGTAGGAGGAACTGTGCACACATAAGCAAGCTCTGTTTTTTGTGACTTATTTTATCAGAGGACCTTGGAAATTAATGTGAGTCAATAAGATATCAGATCTTGAATTTTCTTAGATATTTACATGCAAAAATCTCAAAATTTAAGCCAGAGAAAATAGTATTTTAAATTGAGACTTCTTATTCTATTATATTTCTCATTATTTTTCTAGACGACAGAGCACTACAAATCCATCTAAGAAGGGTTTTGTTAATATATCGATTAAAAATTTAAAACGAACTTTATAATATGTGTATCATAACCTTTTAAATTATGACATAATTTGCCTTGATTTATTGTTGATCAGGTCTATGATTTCCATATATTGACATACAACAAGAAAAACAATATCACTTATCGACCCATGTATATGACATCGAGCTGAGATAAATTTGTGACCGTGAGACCTTTATAATATGTGTATCATAACCTTTTCAATTATGACATAATCTGCCTTGATTTATTATTGATCAGATCTTATTTTTATATATTGAACGCAGATGTCGTAGTGCAAGAACAATATCAGTTATCGACCCATGCCTATGATATCCAGCTAAGATAAATTTGAGATACTGACACCTTTATAATAGGTGTATCACAACTTTTTTAATTATGACATAATTTGCCTTAATTTTTTATTGATCACTTCTATTATTTCTATATATTGACGGTAGATACCGAACAGCAAGAAGAAAGATATCAGCTATTAACCCATATCTACGACATCGAGTTGAGATAAATTTGAGGCTGCATGATTTTAACGAATATTTCCCTCATGTATAAAAAATCCCATTAGAGGAGTGCAATTCTCGGAAAATTACAGCGATAATTGCACTGTAGAAACCGAAAGAGCACGGCGATAATTGTATCGTACGTATCTATGGTAATTCCATTGTAAATGACAGCGACAATTTATAAATAACGTCAAAGTCAAGTGAATATATTATTATTTAAAAGTGTCTCGTTTCGGATTAAAAAAGTCGTATTTTTGCGTCTCTTTGCTTTGTTTAGAGTTACATGTACGTTTTTGTATTAAAAAGGAATAAAAATGTATTTTTTTTTAAACCATGTCCCTATTCGGGAAATATGCCCCCGAATTACACTCGTGCATCAAAATAACCAGATAATTTTGCATTCGAGCGTGTTGTCTTAGAAAAACTGCATTCGGTCATTTTCATATTTTGGAAAAAGGGCCCTCCACCTTCGGTGTCGGGCTCTTTCTCCAAAATATGAAAATGAACTCATGCAGTTTTTAGACAACACGCTGTCATGCAAAATTATCGGTAATTTTGATGCACTTGTGCAATTACTTCCGATAATTTTTCCTCCTGGTTATAATAACTACGTCAGATGAATAAAAAGCAATTTCCATACAGAGCCTCTTAAAAGGGAGGTGGAGAAAGTTAAATAGCTTATCAAACTGTAAAGGCGAGACGTGGATGGCTTGGGAAAGCTTTTGTGAAAGTTGGAAACTCGTTCATTAATTCTGGAAATTAAATTGAGAATATCAAAGGGATCTACAATGTACACAACCTTTTCAATTATGACAAAATTATAATGTGGCTGGTCGGAGGATTCATTAATTTAATAATTAAGGTCACAAATTCATATATATTTTTTAGGTATTGAATATGTATCGATTGCAGATGTCGAACAGTAGGAAGGATAATAACAACATTGAAACGTTACTTGGAATAAGGCTGTATTTACTGTCATTCTATGAGTAAAAGGTGCAAATGTACCTTCTTTGAATGAAAATGTTGGAGAGGTTGGAAATTGATTTCAACTATGGCTTCTTCTAGATATTATATAGTACATCATATCCTTCTGATCTTTAACATAATTCCTCCAACTAGTCTCGCCAACGGATTTATATTGATGCTTCAAATTTCCAACTGTATTATTCAATTTTCGACTATAAGCTACTCCTTACACATTACTCTGTATTTCCTGGCTCGCACTTGTACATATGACTTAAATCTTTCATTGGATCGATTCAGACAATAGTATTTAAAAATTGAACAATACTTATCCTCATTCAGCGATTTTTTGAATTTTAAAGCTTGAAGAAAATGAATTCAAACTTATGGTGAATTTCTATTTCAACCCTTCACTAAATTAGTATAACATTTAAGATCAATTCACATTTTATAGTTATTAACAAATATTACAAATATTCTCGTTTGAATAGGGCCGCCACTGCAATAAAACATTAGCAGCCGAACCATTATCTAAAAATACATTACAAACAGGAAAAAAAACTAAGCAAAATAGTTGGTGGCTATATTTCGCTTGTTCCTCGAATAAAGGAACGGAAGTGGTGATTTGTAATTTTCCCGATCGCTTAAATCACACGCTATTTTTCCCTCCTGGAAATCGTGACGGAGCGAGTCGTTTATTACAAGAAAAAAATCGAAAGGGCATTAATTTATTATGTGTGATTAATATAAAATACTTACTTCTGCTTTTAACCGATAAGGGGATAGTTCAGTAAATGTGTTTTCTAAGCTTAATTTGTCTCGAATTGCATTGATACCCTACATTACTTTACAGGTTCTATTAATTTTCATACCAAATAGCTCTAGACTCATCATCATCATCAATCGAATCCATCCAATCGTGTCAATTCATGCGGGCGCATTCCAATATATCACCTTAATGAGTGATTAACCAATTAAGACATTGTCATTCGTATGAGCTATTTATGATACCACTGGAGATCGAAATCTTTCCAGTAATGATGTTAAACGAGCTTAACAGGGTATTTATAAATTTATCACCTCTGCTTGATGCGGGAAGCAGAGATCCTGGTATTATTTATCTTATGACATTGGGATAAGCAAATCAGGTTTAAATTGCAATGGTTTGAAATTTTTTTGATGATCAGCATGGTAAAGTAAATGATTAGCCATTCTTAACGTATCTGGTTAAAAAACTAATAAGAAATTCTTGTGTTATACCCTTTTGACTTGTAAAACCACGGCATTTTATTTTTGTTGATATTTAAGATTATACACAAAACGGCTTATCATATTTATAAAAATGGTGTCAACTAAACAACTATAACAATGTGTGTATCATAATCGCCTGAATTGTGGCACGATGGAATTATATATATTTTTAGTCAGTGCTGGGAGTAAAATCATAATTGTCTGAATTGAGGAACGAGAGGATTTTATAAACCATATTTATGACACCTGATTGAAAAAATTATGTAAAAAATATGTATCATAATTGCTCGAATTGCAAAACTATGGATTTTTTTATCCGGTATCAGAAGCAAATTGGCAAACCGCGTTCATGGGACTTAGTGGAGAAAGATAAAAAGAAATGTGTCTCATAATTGTCCGAATTGTGGAATGCGTAATTATATGTTTTAAATTTAGGACTGGAAACAAGATAACAAATCATATTAAAGAGATTTAGTTTGATAAAATCATAAAAAATGTCTCATAATTGTCTGTATGGTGAAACGATGAAATTATATTTCTTAAAATTCGCTACTCAATGCAACTATATTCATGAGAGTTTGAACAGAAAGTAAAAATATGTATATCGCAATCGTCTGAATTGTGAATTGATGGGATAGTAATATTTAAAAAAATTAACATTGAAAACAAATTGACAAACCACATTCATGACATTTAGTGGGGAAAATTGAAAGAAATGTGTATCTTAAATTGTGTAACTATGTGATTATATAAATTTTTAAAAAATCAGTATTAAAAGCAAATTGACAATCCATATTCGTGAGATTTTCAAAATTTCAGTACTGTATGCAAAATAGCAATAATAATTGTCTGAAATGAGGAACTAGAGGATAATATTTTGAAAATGTAGCTTTGCAATATGCATATTGACAAACAATATTTATAGGACTTGGTTAGTGTGACGATGAATTTATTCAAACTCAAACTCAAATATAGCTTTATTATCCAAAGAAATGTTACTTCTCGTCGACAAAGCTGAAAACGTCCTAAAGTACTTAATTCTATATAAACAGAACTGGATATAAGTTGTTATAAGAACAATTATATAAATACACTAATTTATTATTACTAGGTAGGTCACAAATACATCTAGTAAAATGTATAGCTAAACCAATTATGCTTTACAAACTTAAACCTATGATATAAAAGTATTGAAAAATTCCAGTTAAAATAATTTACTTAACATGAAAACACAAAAATTAGAGCTAAAAGACTCATAAAAAATAAACAAAGGCAATTTGTAAAATTTTAATTCACTTAAAGTTGTGGACAAAGTACTCGTCTAGTGTATAAAATGCTAAAAATATAAACATCTTCCTCACTTTTCGCCTGAACAACAGATAGTTGCTTATCTTTCTAATGGCATCTTTTTTGTGTCATAAAAAATTGATTTTTTTGTCAAGGTTGATGAGGGGATAGGCAAATCTATTACATGAGACCTTCTTGTATTTGATGGCCGCCTAGATATCATGCTGCCATATTTCTTGAATGCTATGCACACTGATTCCAGGATAAATAGGCAAGCCAGCGTAAGGATTCCTTCTGAGACAAAGTAAGGCCTGCATGATTGCCTAGGACCAATTGCACATAAATACCTGACCGCCCTTTTTTGAAAAAAAAAAACTTGCTGAAAAAGAAAGGCAGACCAGGACCCCCAGAAGCAAATACCATATCTTAAATGGCTATCTACTACAGCAAAGTATACACTTTTGCTAATCTGCTTATTTAGGTGGGATTTAACTGCCAAGACTGCATAGCATCCTGATGACAGGTTATTACAAAGTGCTGCAAACTTAAGACGAGAGTCTAAGGATACACCCAAGAACTTAGAAGACCAAGTAGTATTAATTGTTTCCTCTTCAACCAAGACATCGCCTAAACCTCCCTTAAAATATAACAGATTTGTCTTGGAGATTTTAAATCTCTCTGTTTGACTCACACCAATCCCATATATGTTTTAATTCAGTTTCCACAATGTTGCGTAGTGCTATGGGGCTTCTGTGATGCCAGAGAATAGTGGTGTCATGTGCAAATGATGTTAAATGGCCTTCAGAACTTGACAGTGAAAGGCCATTTACATACAATAGGAAAAGTAGGGGACCCAAAACTGATCCCTCAGGTATTCCTGCTTCCAAGAAACCTATAGCGAAAGAAAGGACCTAAACCACCGAAGAATGGAGCCCCTAAAGCCATACATGTCAAGCTTCTTCAACAAAATGTCATGATCAACACAATCGAAGGCCTTAGGTATATCGCAAAAGACAGCTGCGGCTGCTTCACCTTCATTTAGGGTAAGGTATAAGTTTTCCAAAAGGTTAAAAATGGCATCATTGGTGTTTTTTGAATTCTGGAATCCAAATTGGTAGGATGAAAGCCGCTGGTGATGATCCAGGAAGTTCAATATTCTTGTCTTGAGGAGGATCTCAATGATCTTACTGAGTGTAGGGAGCAGTGATATAGGCCTATAATTGGAAGGTGTCTCTTTTTCTCCAGACTTATAAAGAGGCATGACAATAGCCCGTTTTATACAGGAGGAAAGTAGCCATCCTGAAAAGAGAGGTTGATTGCCTGGGACAGAGCAGTAATTGCTGACAGGAATTTTAATGAATATGCCATCATGTCCGCTATTCTTCATATGACGAAAGGTACTCAATAACACTGCAGCAACCACAGGAGCAAAGATAAAGGATGTTGGTACTCTTACCTCTTGAAGATATTTAGAGTGGTCATACTTGGGATTCACCTCCTTTGAAAGGCACTGCGCTATTGAGCAGTAATATGTATTTATGTCAGAGGCATTCATTTTAGTTGCTTCCATTGTCCTCTTAGTAGTCCTACCTCGAAGATCATTTACAATCTGCCAAGTTTCTCTTTGTTTGTTAGGTGCTGTAGCTAATCGCTTTTCGTAATAAAGATGCTTAGCAAGTTTGCTTCCTATAAAGCAAAGTAGGAATGAGTTATTAAAGAATTTAGCCATAAGATCAAAGTGAAAATGAATAGCATTGTGATCTGAGCGGGCAGCGTTGATAACATAACACACTGCAGATTCAATGGGTAAATTGGAGCAAATGTAGTCTACGGGCATTTTTAGCCCAAAAGATGTCATAATATTTTTTAAATATTGTACATTTGATTGAATATTATCAGAGAAATTGAGATTTCAATCACATGCCAATATCACTGACGAATGTAGGGGAATTTCAAGAAGAAGCAACTCAAGCTTATCAAATAATACATTTAAATTTGAACTTGGAGAACGATATATACAAATCACATAAAGGTTTAAGTTAGTAGTAGTTCAAAATCTCTCTCAATGCACAAAGAATCAAACTTATTGATTTCAGTAAAATTATAATAATTATGCACGTTGTTGTTTATTAGAATGACACTTCCCCCATGCCTTAAGCTTGTTCTACAAAATTTGGAAAGCATACTATAGTTATTCAGACAAAGAGGTTCATAATCTCTTAGTCAATGCTCAGTTAGTAAAAGAATATCAGGGTAACCTAAGTTGTCTAAAAATAAATCCAGCTCGTCCACTTTCGATCTAACAGATTGAATATTTAAAAGGAGTAACTTACATGGATAGATTTTCTTTAACCTAAAAATCCCGTGCACAGCGCAGTTCTTTTTGTAAGTTAATTCCATTTGCAGGGTTCAGATCAGCAACATTATTTACCACATTAATAACTGAATTAGTTTTAGGTTTGGAGGTATATAAGACATAATTTTTATATAGTTTGATATTAAAAAGAGACATCTGCTATTAAGAAAAAGACAATTTTTAGGCCAATTATTATATTCAAGAGGAAGTTCTTGTAAAGCTAGAATGTCAAGGTTTTCATGCCCAGTATTTTTTTAAATATTGACTACATTGTAGATGCTTGCGTTAAAGGCAAAAAAATCATGTAAATATTCTACATTAGATGAATCAGTGGGAAGAGTACAAAGTAAAATATTAGTTAAATGACAAGTATCAGCCACATCGCTAATAGTTGATTGGTTTATGTATTTATCGTTAAGGCCTCCAAGAATAATAACAAAGTCATCTTTCGTAAATGAGGTCACAAAAGTAGAAATTTTAGAAACTAAATCTGTGTATCTTGCATTAGGTTTACACAACTTTAATATTTGAAAATTGTCCCCTAGCAAGGTGTCTAAGTACCTGTATAAATATTTACCATCGGAGTCACTTATAAGAAGTATGCGATTCCTATTTGTTCTACAAGTGTTACCACTAGGTTCAAGGTCGCCTACAGCTGCATTACTTTGGGTCCCTTCCAATTCTCGGGCGTCAGGTAAAAACTGGTCACTTCCAAACTTTAAGCTGTGCAACTCCTCTTTGACTTCAAACAACTCCAATTTAGTATTTTTAAGATCCTTTACGTAAACCTCCTCCGACCTTGAAAGTACCTCAATTGACGTAATCATATTCCTTTGCAACAGAGAAGACTGTTCCAATTATCTTTCAGTTTTATTAAGTTGTAGTTCTAAATCGGCAATCTGCTTTAACAATATATTATTTTTATCAGCAATTTTCACATTTAGCTCTGATGTGTGTTTCTCCTAAGCTTCTAGTTTAGCTAAAAAATCATGTTCAGCAGCACAAGCTGTGTCTTCAAAATCCTGAGGTTTCTCTCCAATCTCTTTATAAAATTATTTTTCCCAAATAATTCAGAAGTAATGCTTGATATCCTATCCTTAAGCTCATTGGTAGCATCCTCGTGATCAGTTCCATCTTCCCCAACAGAGTAAGTTTACTTAAGTTTTCCTCTCTAAGGGAGTTCATGGTCATCAGCAGCTTTGGATACTCATCAATTTTATTTTTGCAGTCAGGGCACAAAAAAAGAACAACCCGCTGAACTAAGGCATTAGCATGGGCTTCAGTTGTTGTTAAATTTGCGCAATGTTTGCATAATGTAACATAGCAAGCATCACAGTTGATCCCAAAAAGTTCATCATCCTTAGGCCTTCCTTTGAAAACGCACCTTTTAGAGCACTTTCTACAATACAAATCAGACATTTATACTGTTAAAGGTAAGTCCCATATAAATAACGTTGACCATATGAAAACTCTCGTTAGCAGTGCGCTTTTTGGAATTTCACTGCGAACAATGCAGGCCGATAAGAATGTTTGAATTAATTCTTAGCAATGCGGAACACTTTATATGGAATTTATGAGTAAATAAATAAATGTTTAGTTATATTACGTTTTTCTGAAATATTTTTTACACCACTACTTGTTTAGAAAGTGTGATAAAATGTGATACAACCGCGATTTTTTCTACGAATAAAACGATGCTAGGCTCGAATTTATTAGTTCCCTATAATGCTTTAAAATTTCGCACAAAACTAGAGCAAGTCAATAAGATGCCGGCCATCGCACAAGCACAAATTTAGAACTGGAAATAAGAAAACAAACCATATTCATGAGATTAAGCTTTCAGCTAACAAAATCATAAAAGATGTCTCATAATTGTCTGTAGTGTGAAAAGATGAAATTTGATATCTTACAACTCAGTACTGAATACAACTATATTCATGAGGGCTTGAAAATAAAATTAAAAAATGTGTATCATAATCGTCCGAATTGTGAAATGATGGGATTATATATTGATATTTTCAAAAATCAGCATTGAAGGCAAATTTACAAACCACATTCATGACATAGTTGATAAAATTACTAGATCAAACGAACTTACATGTAATGAAGTTCGATCGTAATTATATGAGGGTCTCGTCGAAGTAAATAACCAGATGTAGTCTCGCCATTCCGCACCGAATACCACGAGTTTAAATCCAAAAAATCCATCCGCCCTGCATCTCGCCACCCCCGTACCTAGATGTCAATCTTTTTAAAGCTGGAAGTTGTGGTAAAGTTTACGGGATAATGTCACTACAGAATCGGGTTAGGGTGGGCGTTATTTACTTCGACGAGACCCTCATATAATTACGATCGAACTTCATTACGGGTAAGTTCGTTTGACCTAGTAATTATATTTCGGTCTCGTCTTCGTAAATAACCAGATGTAGATGTTTAAAGCAAGTACTTTACGACAACTTCGAGTAAGTTATTATAAGGAAGAAAATATATATTCCAGTAAAACAAAGAATTATTATTATCATAATTTTCCAAATACCTACGTATAATTTCTTAACCGTTGCAAAACGAAAGTAATGATACAATGATATGTGTGAAAAAAAATAATAAAGAAGTTTGGTGGCAACACAGATATGTGAGTCTGCCGAGAAAAATGGAAGCGACGGGATAGGTTGAAAAGCATTTTCATTGGTCTTTATTCTTTTTGAAATTCTGATCTCAATGCCTTTGGAAAATGATAGGATGCTTTTTTTTAATTCAATAAGCGATTAAGTTTGTACCAGCTGTCCTGTTGCTTAAGCGAACAGTGCAGCAAATTTATAGCTAAGATGTTCCAATGAATCGTTATTTTTATGTTGTGAAGGTAATCTAGAACTATGGATGAATCACAAGTGTTCTCATATCTGGGGTTGTTTGGTCTCAAATGATAAAGAGCCTTAAAAAATCTGTTTACTCGAAAATCAGTGGTAATAGGAGCACCTAATAATTGTGCAATGGATGATCGATATGAATTTAGTGAACCATATGAAGCTTCATTGTTATACCTATGGGTTAAAAAATTAAGTATATTTGGTGTAGAAGCCGATTTTTTTTTTATATTTTGAAACTTACAAAATGATCACCAGAGCTTTAAACCTTAATTACATTGCTTCATCGTTGACGATGTTACAAAAGCCATGCATATTTCTAGGGCCGATTTAGGCATTAGTCCAAATTTGAGTGCTTGTTTGATATGAACCCTGCTACCAGGATAAGTGTGGCACCATAGGGGGTGTTGAACTGACATGTCAAAAGAAGTAAGCAAATATTTAGTGGGTTTTAAATGAATGGGTTTTCTTTTTAGCAATGATATAAATATTGGATACCAAGGTTGTGTTGGCCAATAAGGTACTAGGACTATACCTTCTGCGTTATCGTTTATATATTTTCTTAAAACTCTTAAAATAATTGAACAAGGTTATAAAGCATAGAAATTTAATACATTCCAGTTCAGAGTAAAAGCATCAACGTGAAAACGTCTGGATCTCTATGCCACCATACAAATATAGGACATTTGGTGTTAATTCTACTGGCAAAAAGATCTATTTCAGGTTTACTAAAAGACCAGATAATTTCTCGAAAATAGAGGTCATTTAATTCCCACTTCGTCTCAACATGTAATTGTCGAGATACGTTATCTGCATTTTTATTTTCTTTAGAACCAATATAGCAAGCAAAAATAGATAGTTCTTTTTCTTCACACCACTGCCATATATCTTGACATAGAGTATTTAAATTTGTGTATTGTATGTCCCCGCATCCTATTTATATAAGCAATGGCTGTGGTATTGTCTATGTGAAGTAAAGTGTTGCATTTATTAAGTCCCTTGGAACATCTTGGACCAATGAAAGCCGCTTTAAGTTCTAAGAAGTTTATATGTTGCTCTTTTTTTGTTATAGACCAAAAACCATGAGATTTAATGTTGTTACAATAAACCCCCCAACCCGTCAAGGAAGCATTTGAAGATATTTCGGTATCGAAATTCTCCCTTCGAATAGGGTTCCTTCCGTTTTGAATTTTTGATAATCACCATTTAAGGTCATTTCTAAGAATGGATGGGATTTGCATTGATTTATTATAGTTACCAAAACACATTTCAACGCCAGATATTTTTGTCATTCAAGTAGCTTTGTAGATAGCCAACTGCAAGGTATGGCTAGACATATGGAGATTAGTTTACCAATCATTTGTGCAAAAACTCTGATCTGACAAGATTTAATTGTCATAATTGACTTCAGTAATTTTATTATGGAAGTTTGTTTGTCTTTAGGTATAGATATTGTAATTCTACTGAATTGTAAGACACTTCATTTATAATTAATGAGAAAACCTAAATTCTCTAAACAATTTATTGCAAAGAGTAAATTATCCTTGCTGTCATTCATTATAAGTATTTTCTAACAAAAGAAAACCATAACTAATAATGCTAATAATACTAGCTTGCTTGCTAGTAGGTAAGCAACAACAGGTTTCATTAATTTTGTGAAAATTACTGGTGCACAGTTAAGCAAAAATTCGCACACAGAAACAATGTGTCCTTGAACTTAAATCTTAAAATCTTTTTATGTTAGGCATGGATTGGGATAAGAAAATAGGCATCTGTAAGGTCCAAAGTTGTCATATACCAATATTTTTTTTATGATATTGGATACAGTTTTATGATCATCTAGCTTAAACTGCTGAGTGTTAATAAATTTATTTCAGTTTTTTAAATTTGAAATTAATCTGTACGAG
>MU195315.1:0-15831 GCA_016904865.1 Pissodes strobi
ATTTTACGAGATTTTTGGAAACTTCTCTGCAATAAATCAGTTTCGGACATATCTCTAATCACTCGTTTCATAACTCAAACCATTGTAGGTGTCTCTGTATTTGTTATAGTTTATGTTCTAATATTTTATGTACACTTAAGTGTGTTGTATAAAGCTGGACCACATGACAGCATTATGACTAGTGCGTTTCAGGCTTCTTTGGAAGGAGGTCTCGCAAGTATTACCAAAGGACAGCCTTTGCTAGTAGCACATGGGTCCCAGATTACTTTAAGGTAAGTTTAGCTTATTTTATATGTTAGGTAATGAGAAGTGAACTGGCAACCTTTGATGTATAGGCCTCTGTAATAAGTGCTGTTAGAAATTAAGTTATTTAGAATCTGTAGTTTTTATTTCAGTACTATCTCAAAATTGCAATCCTAGTAGATAGTAGGCATTGTTAGTAATGCGTATTGTCCTTGATTCTCTTTTCTATGCCTTTTGCAGTTTACCAGGAGGACATTATCTTATTTTTGCAAGGTTTTTTAATACGAAAAGATTGAATTTAAAAAAATGCCATTTCATTCAATTTAGATTCTTCCTGAGGGCATTCAGATGACAATTGAAGATGAGATTTAGGTATAAGTAATTACTTTGATTGAAATGAATACAAACCTCTTTGATACATTTGATTTAGAGTATTGGTTTAGAACTGATTCTTATATGGTATTTGTTTTAAAAGCATCGTTTTACATTTGTGTTTGTACCATTTAATGGCGATGTAGATATTTGTTGCTGGTTAACTGATTAAATCACTAGAATCGTTATTGTAGGGCAATACATTACAAACGTTAATGTTGAAGTTCAAAATCAAAGCCAATAATGTATGCACTAATGTCTCATGCACAAACTTTTAACATAAATAAAATGTGCTAAATTGGTCACTTTTTTAGTAGATAATAATAATCTGCACTGCTGGGCGATTTAATTTTTTGATTGTTGTTTTTGTCCTTTACACATACAATTTATTAAATAGACTGTTTCGGTCTCAGGTAAACGGCATCCAATATATTAACATCAAATAATCTGCAATATCTGAGGATATTTTCATTTGTAAGTAATACACGGTCTATACAATGTCTGCATAGTACCTAACTTAATTAAAAAGGTTTGTTCTTGTTCATTTTATTGCTACCAATGTTCATAGTAAATCGACAGAAGCGGCGTGAAAATGGGAAAAGGTTGTAAGCACATTTTCGGACATCAAAATAGGGTTGGGGCAATGTGGTGGGATTTTATTAGGGTTGAAAATATTGAGAAGTGTTAGGAAATGTGACACTAATTGAGACGAATCAAATAATGATAATGTAATATATGAACTAGCATTACCTCAGCATTAGCCTAGTAGCGGTCTTCAAAATACGTTATTATGAACTTACTATTACTTTAATAGATTTGTCTCCACAGGCATACTCACGGAAGAACTTGCTGGTTACACTCTCACAATGCGGTTTATCCCATAAAATACCCTGATAAAAGAGGCTCCAGCCACCAACAACAAGTTACTTGTTATTCATTTAAGGACGTGAACAATTGGTGGATAGTCAAAAGACCAAATAAAAACGATTTAGTTGTTGAGCAGCCTGTTGATGCTATTAAGCATGGAGATATAATCCAACTGGTGCATGGTATCAGTAGTAGAGCTTTAAATTCACATGATGTAGCGGCTCCAGTCTCTCCTCAATGCCAAGAAGTATCCTGTTACATCGACTATAACATATCTATGTCTGCACAAAATTTATGGAAAGTAGATATCATAAATCGGTAAACATTTTATTTATTTTAATTATGCTACAAAATGATTATCTAATTTTAAATGGCGAGTTAAGCAAAAATTAATGTAAAAAGCAAGTGCGTTTTTAATGCTGATATTATATAATACATGATTAGTTCAGCTATGAGATAATGATTTACGTCAATATTAACTTCCCGAACCCGCTCTGTCTTTTGATTCACATGTCTGTAATCGTGTTACCATACTCATAACGTTTTGCTAATTTTCAAAATGCTTTTAATATTGATACATTTTTTTACAATTATGGTATTCTTAATTTGTATATATTACTATCAATATAAACGAGCCTTTCATAAAAAAAAATAAACTAAAACATGCAATAATACCTAAGCGAAGCAAAAAAATATCAATAAAACTTGAATTCATTAACAGTAATAACAAACAATGTCAACTCAAATTAAACTCTCGAATATCATAAGAGGGGTTAGATAAATGTTCTTTCTTTATTCTCTTTTAAAGGCATCAAAGGATCACGATTATACCACTTTTAAAATATGTTTTACATTATTGGAGATACAGTTCACACATAATTCGCACACATCTTTTTTGCTCTTTAAACACACCAACATCCTGTTTCTCAGAATTGCACATCTTTGTTTGAAAGTACCTATAACGTAGAGAGCTAAGTGTTTTGCAGACCTAATATTTCTTGAGCCAATACTTTGAATGGTGGTCAGTAAACCGTTTGAGTTTTTCTGCGTCTATTTGATGTAATACGGGAAGTCTGACGTTAGCTATGTCCTTGCTTGGTTTACTAAAGAGAATGAATTTTTGGGAAGTTAGTATTGACACTAGATATTATTACATACTATTTACCTAAATATTTCTACGTCAGAGATCAAATAGGCATCAAATGGCACACCATCCAATCACAAGTGAGATTGATCCACGTTGATACTAACACTGCTCTAAAGTTTACTGGAAGACAGCTGCCTGACTGGGGCTTCCACCAGCATGAAGTTGCAGCGGATCGGGTTTTGAACCAAGATGATACTGTTTGGAATGTTGAAGAGCATCGATATACAAAATGTAAGCAATTTATCGTCTAACGTTGTTCGCACGCTGAATCGATTCGACTCTGCTAAGAAAGTTAGTTTTGCATTAGTTAGCTGTAATACCAAATTTATACCATTGCTGAATTTTGGGTATCGTGATAGTATATGGTATATAGATAGTATGTATTTATGATAATAATAATAATAATAATAATACCAATATTTTTGGTTGCTATCAAAATCATGCATGCATGATAAAGCAACGTGACAGTACTCGACTTAGTATGTAATAATAATATAAGACATTTAATATATTAATGTTACAATGGGCACCCGAGCAGCATCTATTGAAACTTGCTTTTGAATTTTTTATAAGTTATTGTACTTATTTTAAAGGTTTTATCTGAGAGTGACACAAATATTTCACCAGCCACTAATACTAAATAGACTTACTTATGTTTTCTCAACTCCCCAATTCACACAGATGAGGCTCTATGACTCTACTGTTGGCTTTATGGAATAAATAACATAAAGTGGATTGGCTTTAAAATAAAATTTATTTTATGCTTATGTAAGGAAAATCTCGACTTAACGAAGTTTGACTAGGCTCTCATAATATTCTAAAATAATCATCCACACATTAAAGAATGCAAACATTCAAGCCATAGAATCGAAAAATCTTAGACAATGGTTCTGTTCATAAGACAATCATGAATTGCCCTGGTGTTTTAAAAATAAACATATGTATAACATATTGTTTTGAGCCTCAACGCCCCAACTTTATTTCTTCTTTCATAAATATTAAAACGTTCGGATTAATTTTTGTAAATATCCCAAGATCTACAAGACTATCTAAATCATTATGAAGCAGGAAATATGCTCAGTTTTTAAGATGATAATAACTTGGAGTAAGAGCTTTCGGGGTATGAGAATGTTCCCCAGATTAAGTAGCCTTGGTTTTTTTTTCGCGTGCTTACGTAGCTAAAAAGCGGTAGCCTGCTGTGCGCTTCGCAGCTATTGAAATGTTGAGTGTTGGTATATTTTGTGAAGAAGAGATATACTCATACTCCACCCTGTTGCAATGGTTGATTTTTTCGTCTGCATCTGGATTGATAGCGCGTGAACATCATCCTTTTAAGATTGATTTCAATGGAGGCTTGCCATTGAACAAACGGCTTCAATCAGAATTTGACCTTAATATGTAATGCATCGTGTTCTATATACTCAGCAATACATTCGCAGATTTTTTTTACATTAATTCATCCTATTGTCTAGAACTTTTATGGACGTTTCAATCCCTTCATGGCACACAAATAGTGGCCAAATTGAAATACAATTTGGCACGTTATCAAAAAAGCTGTGGTTGATGCGATCTTCCAGTGCTTTCTAAGTACTTCTTGATTCAACAGTGTTTATTTTTAGCTGAAGATCACAAGGAGTGTAAAAAACATTTAGTCACGGCCGAAATGATCCCCACAGCAGCGACTTGTCTGCCATTTTGGTTCAATTTTCGAGTTGCACTACAAAAACCATTATTTTTTTTAGCTGAAGATCAAAAGGAGCGTGAGAGAGACTTAGTCACGGCTGAAATGATTCCCACAGCAGCCACTTCTCTATCATTTTGGGAGAAATTTTTCGAATTGCACTACAAAATGATGTTTGCTACTACCGAAAGTGTTCAGAACCACATGTATAGTTCAATTCCAATTGAGTGGCCTCTTATGTCCAGAGGTATTGCCTATTGGGTGTCATCTGATAGTAATGTAAGTATACTTTAAAGTGAAGGAAAGGTTATTACCTATTACAAGACATACACAATGATGACATAGTGTCCAATTTTCCTGTTAACTATCATTAATTTAATTTAATCAAAGAAATAAGCTCTAAATTGTATACTATAAGAACAAAATATTTGCATTTCCTATTTTAGTTTTAAATCACTCATCAGTGTCAATCTTTAAAATTTATTTTTCGAACAATTGATATCTCAAAAACGCTTATCATGTTTAAAAGTGATGATCAGTTTTAAAGCGGTGCAGCAGAATTAAATGACAAAGCCAATTCAATTTATTTGTTGATTCATTCATGTAGGTACATTACAGCATCATCCATAAATAATACACTTTAAAAAATGTGTATAATTCGATGGAACTTAAAATGTGGATAAACAGACGATGTAAAACAAACAACAGTAAAAAGACAATTCAGAAAAATATATACTCTTAAGAATATTATTATATTTTGTTAAAGTTGCCTTAGAGCACAGTAAAATCGTCTGACATACATCATTTCCAAGCTTGTTTCTATTATTTCTGATATATAAGTATTAAATTATTTTTTAGGCTCAAATTCATCTCATGGGTAACATAGCAGTGTGGTATTTGGCGACCCTAGGCCTTGTAATTTACTTCTACTTGCTGGTGTTTTATCTATTAAGGCGCAGACGTCAATGCTTGGATCTCGACTCGGAAAAATGGGAAAAATTCCAACTCATAGGAGAAGTTTTCTTTTTAGGATATTTGTTCCACTACTTGCCGTACTATTTTGTTGAAAGAACTTTGTTTTTGCATCATTATCTGCCAGCGTTTGCATTTAAAACGCTTTTGTTTGCAGCTACTGTTGAGCATCTTTATACCATCTTGAACAATGTACTGAAAATAAGAGTTTTAGCGAATTTATTGATTCTGATTAGTTTATGTATAATGATTGGTGTTCTTTATGTTTTTAAGAAGTTTAGTGTGTTCAGTTATGGAAACGTAGCTTTAAGTACAAGTGATATTTTGGGATTAAGGTGGAAAGACTCTTGGGATTTTATAGTCCATAAGAGTTAACAAATACTAAATTATATTTTAAGATATGAGAAGAACAAGAAAAATTACCTTACCTAATTAGCGACATGATCTTATATTTGCTATTTTAAAGTCAGTCATTACACTGTCGCAGCCTTTGTAGCAATTACTTCACTTCATCAGCACAAAATTATCCTTGATAAGACTTCAAAATAGTCTTCCACAGTCTCGTTTTTGCCTTCCATTTCTTGTTATTTTATAGTTCATAATTCTCTTGATAATAGTAACATTTATTAGCAAGTTGCTACATACATATACAAAAATACTGCTTATGCCAACATAACTATCAGTGTGTTTATCGCAAAAGGATTTCAAGATTTTCGACTTTGGGGATTGTTCTCCTCTTCTCTACTCACAATTTTCTTCGGCCTTCAATAACCTAATGATATCTGAAATCTTTCACTTTCGCAAAGGCCATTTTACTATAAAATGAGCAAACTCAGGACTCCGATGACGTTCACATATGGAAAAATGGTCTTATTTTATATAGCTAGGCTGGCTATCATATGGAAGTGCAGGTCATTGCGGATAAAATGTGTTTTATAGTCACCAGGGTGAAATGGGAGGCATTACTAATTAGGAGGTTGCAAAGAGTGAGCCGAGAAGTGAAGGAAGATCGTCGCTAACAAGTTCCTGCACATGTCAGCGTGGCCTGGAGACGATAGGGGGCGTAATCTCGATGGTTCTTACAAAAGCCGATTATATCTTCGCATGGCGAAACCACCCTCATATGTTTATATGCTCGTTCATTCATATTTAAAGCATTCGTACCTCTAATCTAATTTATAAATACGAATTGTATAGGAGAATGTGTTGGCAAATTGCGCCGCAGGATAGCAGAAGGCAATAACCCATTGAAGATCGGACAAATTAGAACACAATTAAAAAAAAAACATTATTTCACATTACTGGCCAGTGCTTCTCATTTGTTTGTATCATAGTTAAGTAGATAATTTTTCTAGTTCAGTCCATTTCAGAAAAGACACATTTTTATTTGCCACACTGATATTTAAGCGTTAGGTAATAACGTTCTTATTTTTATACTTTAGAGATTATTTATACAAAATTTTATGTATTTACATAGAGAAATTTTCAACATATATATTTTTATAAGACACTGTTTTTATAAGCTTTGATGTTTATTTACTATTAATAAATATTTTATAAAAGCTATTTTATTCATTGGGTTATCACACAGTTTTATGCACAATACCGAAACAGAATTTTTGCGTTCGACGCGCGTTTCGCTAACCATGTTAGCACCACCATTTTGTCGATGGTTCCAAATTGCAACTTAGTTAATTGGATTATGCATTAATTAAAATTGAAATTTGAAGGGCTTTGGGTTGGATGCTTAATTACCACAGAGACATTTATGCAAGTACCTAATATGATATTTAACGAAACACCTATGTTTTTAATACCCATTACTATTTTGGATGTGGGGGCTTTCATAGATATATTTAAAATTATCTACTTATTAAAAATTAAGCTGAAAATTAATCACCATAGCCCCTGTTACAATATAAATATATCATCTGGTGTAATGAACACCGATTTACCCTATTCCTTTACTTACTGTGTATTCGGCCTTTTCTTCACCTTCTGTTCATTATCTGTAACCGGGTTCACAGTACCAGTGTGTTGACACCCTATTTCGTCGAAAATAATTTACCTAGACACTTGGGCAACCACCCATATGTCTCCACCTAGTTGAAACCATTTCATGCCTTTTACCAGGACTTAATTCTATTTTCAGGTATATTTGATATAATTAAATGAATGTAAGCCACTAAGCCACATCAGTTTCATTTTAAAAGTAATAAAAACAATATTTGAAATTGCGAAGCTTTTAAGGGAGCACACAATTGAAAGGGAGCATTTTCTTATTTAACACGTTCACTACCGACGGCCAATATAGTGGCCTTTGGAGTCTCCCACTGTGAACCGCGACCATTATACTGGCCACAAATTCAAACTTCTTTTGTGGTATATGAATTTAGGCGGGCTATGAATAGCAATGTGTATGATCTGTTCGGTCTATGAGGAACTTAGCGGCTCGCGCACGGCCACTTCAGTGGCCTCTAGTTTAGCTGTGCAGCTTTCTTAAGGATTCCAAAGTTAACGCGCCCGGTTTGTGACAAGCCACCCGTCTCACCACGCCGGTAAGGGACGTGTTTAGTGGCTAAATCTATTCACTTATTTTCTAATATGACCTCGTATCTACAGGTCGCCAGACAATCAGTGTTTTCACCGTAAAAGAAAATTTCACTGGTATTATTATTTAGTCGCTGTGAATTTATTACCTTGTATCAACTTTCCTAGAGTATATTTTATCTGAAAGCATGATAAGTAAAACTAGTCAGTCAAGCAATTGTGGATTAATAAAAAAAATTAAATTAACAATATTTTCTCCGCAGTGATTTACTTTGCATTCCAACACTTCCTAAGGATAAATTATTTCGTTGTTTACGGCCAAAATAAATTCTACAACTTCAATAAAATACAGGATGATTATAGCATTGGTTAGCTTTAATGGGATAATCATAATTATACTCGATCAATTTTTTTCTAATGCAGAAAATTTACAGTGTGCCATTAGCACTGATTAGTTTAATGGAATAAACACTAAATTATCGAATATGTACAACAAACAAAGGTCTCAAATATACAAGTACCTTAAGCATTATGATCTTAAAATTACACTTACTGTCTATGATTTTAACGTTATAAAGGAACCTAGTTCTGTAGCCTTAATTGCTTCTGTTAACCACCTGTTTCTTTGTTGACTGAAGAATTTCATCAAGCGTTTCTTTACGTTAATTTTCGAACCGACGAGGACCTGAATTTGCTTAATTATTTAGTTACTTCCACGAGCCTCTAAACTGTGAGACACTAATTTCGGTTTGGTCAAAACTAAGACCATGGTACAGCTTGAAAATTAAGGTTAATTTTTAAAACTTTTCGATCCTCTTGTTACGACCGACTGCAAGTGAATATTCCATTAAAATTACACGGGCCCTTACTTGGGCATTACGACCTTCTGCAAGTGAAGTTTCTGGTCAGACATAAAAATCACCCGAGTCCCAGTTCGAACATTACGACTAGCTGCAAGTGAATATTCTGTTGAGACTAACTTTTCTCCGATCATTTCGCGCTTTTATAGCAGCTTTTCGACGCGTTTGTTCCCAGAAAAATTCGGAATCTGTACACCTGCAAGGCAGTGGCGGCTATTCAGCGGAAGTAGGGGAAGTGCCACTTCCTCAAGAACATGTAATTTAAAAAAATACAATTAATTCATCAGTAAAATAATATATTTTAAGATTCAATGATAAAACTTTCTTAGTTTAGGAATAATCTGTTTCCCGTTACCCCCCTAATAACTAATAATTCAATTATTTTCAAATATTAAAATCAATGCTTCATGAAACAAGAACAAGAATCTCGCCACCTGCACATTGCCCGTTAACTCCACTATCGAATAGAACAGAGGTGAACTCACATGAAAATGTCTATTTCTTCTCGCGTACGCGCCGATAGCAGTGACAATCTCATTATTATTTGTGTAGACCTTTAAGGAAGAGGTATCGCTCGAGAGCCGTCGAGTCATCAAAAGTATAAGCGCAACTAGTTGGTTGCCATGACAACGATGGCGTCGTAATGGTCGTACATTTGTTTGGTTTGCAATGATTGGAAGAGCTGGCGTGTAGCACTTCCATTCTCAGATCAACGCGTCCAACGCGAAAGCACGTTGTTTCGTTTATTGCTAGTTTATTAGGGGACATTCCGCCGTGAATTCTTGAAATTATTTTTTATTTACATTCCACGGTTGATCCATTATAGTATTATACAAGAGATATTTTCTATATATTCTAGTTTTAGTGTGTTTTTCGTAGACATGTGATTTGTATTAGCAACAAATCATTTTGTTGCTAATACAATATGAATATATTTTATTTTTTGATGCTTTACCTAAAAAATACCGGTAATAATTATTAAATAATTTTGGCAGTTTGGGCGTGGACCCCAAAATTTGTTCGCGCTGTTCCTTCCTAGCGATGTCGGCAGCTCTTCCCCACTTTTCAAAGCCGCGAGCCGCCACTGCTGCAAGGCGACGCAAAACGCTTCAATTTTCGACGAAAACAACTATTCGAGTTTTTAAATTCCAATCCCCCAAGTGTTCAAAAATTTCCATGCCAAAGCTTGGGTTCGTTACGGAAATTTCTAATAATCGCTTTCTTGCTTCGTATCCCAAAACGGCATTCTTTTATTTTTCTTGATTCCGTAATTATTGTTTTCAGCATTGCTCTGGCAATATTTCATCTTACTAACTCCTTTCCTGTACCCTCGTATTTGTCTGCAGTATTTACATTTCATAACAACATGCATAGTGTCTCGATTTACACTTTTACAACATGGGTCTATTTGGCTCATTCCTTGTAATCCAATATTCGTGTTTATTTATTTATTTATTCCTGTTGGGCCACACTGGTACTAAAATTTTCAGTCGTTTCCGCTCTAGCCAGCTTTAAAATCCACTGGGGATTAAGAGATGGAGTTCGTTTCTTATGTACTTAGGTAAATTTATATCGTAGTTATATCACCGATCTCCATATATGGATAAGCACAAAGCGATCCAAATCATACTGATTCATGCGCCTTCAGATGTAAACAAAAGAAGGTAATTCTGAGATTGCGCAGTTTCAATTAGCAGGTTATCGATCGATTCCACGTGCTTCATCACCGCATGGCCGCGAATAAGCGACAGGTCCGGATTTTAAGAGTTTGGAAAAATATTTTTGCCGTTGTATATATTACCAAAAATTTAAAAGCAAGTTGATAGATGATATATTTAACACAAAAATTGCAAGCCATTGGTTTTTAAAAGAAATAGAATATACCAACCGATAAAATATACAACTTTTGCTATTTTTTCCGTATCTTGCTTTGTTTTGGAGAAAAAAAAAATAAAAACTATTTTTTTCCTCGTCCCTGGGCGACACAAAAACCAATTAAAAAATGTAAAAATATGACAGTAAGTATATAATTATGTTTAAGGAATAAACCATTGATAGGTATGCAAAAAAAATACTACCAAATATTTTGGTACCTACCTAATTTTTACATTCTTTATGTGTGGCATGCATTTTTTTTTGTTAAAAATATTAACTAGTTTGGCCAAAATGATTTTGTGACCAAGAAAATTTGAATGATTTATACTGTAAAATTTTGTAACAAGCAAATTTTGGAGAGGCGACGTGCGACGTTCAAATAGGCGAGGACGTGACAACCCTGGAAAACTAATGGCGCAGTAGAATCGAATGTGTGTTATATAATACGGAGTATATAGATAGATTAAAAATAAGGCGTAGATATAGTTATTGTACGACAGCAGAGTCGACTCATGGCGTTATGTAATTATGATGACTATACTGGCGAAGTTTTAAGGTGTAAGGCGGAAATATTAGTGGCTGTATAATATTGGCGAAATAAAACGTGTTACTAAAAATTAATCGTTTACAGATCAGAAGTCGGGATAACCTACGTATTGTGTTATTTGTTGTGGAGAACGATGAAATATGCGATTTCGGCGAGTTAAATCGCAGTGGCAACTTCTTCTTTTTTTATGAGTGGCGATAACACAAAAACTCATAACAAAAGGCGGGCGTTATCCTTGACAGTGGATTGACATTTAGCAATTTTTCAGATATTCACGATAATAATAAACAAGTGTGTGCTAATTAATTAGTGATTATTGTAAAAATTGTGGCGTATTTTAACTGTGTTTATTGGCATTGGTATTTAAAAGGCGTTTTTCAAGTGATTTCCTATGGAGGAAGGCAGAAGTGACGAGTTAGAGCTCGATTACGAGTTGGAATTGAGCGACGGTGACCACGGCGAAGGCGATTCGGCGATGGAAGACGAAACAGTCTCCATGGTACATAAGCTGTTGAAAGACGGTTTAACAACTAGTATCCAGCAGATTCTGGCGGCCGAAATGGCAAGGGCGGCGAAGCAAAAGGCGGCCGAAATGGTAAAGGCGACGAAACAAAGGGCGGCCGTTGGTACTGGCGGTACCAAGGGCATCAGAAAAGGCGATAAATCAGGTGAGAGCGTTCTTCAGGCGGTAGTAGAGCATGCTTGTAGCGATAGGGCGGACTCCGCTTGCAGTTTGGGCTGTATGGGGTCAAGGGCAAGGGCAGGCGGCGACATTATTGACCCTTTCGATACTGACAGCCAGGACTGTAACGTAGTCAGGTGGTTGAGCAAAATTGATCAGTTGGGCGATATTCATGAATGGTCGAACTATGAGGGAGTGTATTTTATGCAGGCGAAATTGCAAGGCGCAGCAAGGGGCTGGTTTAATCGGCTCCATGAATATGACCTCTCATGGGAAGACTGGAAGGCGGCTCTTAGGAAGGCGTTTCCTAGAGTGCATGACTTTGCTCAGCTGCTCAAGGAGATGATAGCGAGGGTTAAATTGGACGGCGAAACCATGACCCATTATTATCATGATAAAATGGCGTTGATCGAAAGGTGTGGGCTTTCAGGCACAAAGGCGCTTTCGTGTCTGATTGATGGTCTACCTCTCGATCTACAGGCGAATGTGAGGGCATTTGGTTGCTCTTCCCCTGGCGACTTGTATACTGGCTTTCTGTCCTCTTTTGACAGATATCGGCGTCCATCAACCGATATTGTGGAATTGGAGGGGCAAGGAAGTCCAGGATCATGCGCAGGCGAAGGCGACGAAGACTTTGCGGTCTTCTGAGGCGATTCTCAAATTGAGAGAGGCGTTTGGCGAATTTTGGGTATCCAAGGCGTACTATTTCCAACTGCTGGCGCGGGCTGGCGTTTACGAGCAAGGCGTTTGCTGACTTTTTGGCGAGGCGAGGTGCAAAGTGTGAATGCTCAGGTTGAAAGGTGCATGTGAGTGAGTCTAACAGGCGAGGTGCAAATGGCGAATGCTCTATTGGCGAAAGGCGAGAGCTATGGCGATTTAAGGTCCAAACTTCTTATTGAGATAGCAAAAGGCGAGTGAAAATCTGACAAAGGCGTAATATAAAGGTGATCTTCGATAAAAGGCGTACGGTTGCAACCACAGGCGAAACCTTTAGGGTATGCGATTTGGTGTTATGGCGAATGCACAGATCAATAAGATCTGGTTGATTTACTGGCGAGTTAAATTAATGAGGGCATTAATTGTTGCAGGATGGCCGAATGTAACAAGCAAATTTTGGAGGGGCGACGTGCGACGTTCAAATAGGCGAGGACGTGACAACCCTGGAAAACGAAGCAGTAGAATCAAATCTGTGTTATATAATACGGAGTATATAGATAGATTAGAAATAAGGCGTAGATATAGTTATTGTATGAATAGTAGAGTCGACTCATGGCGTTATGTAATTATGATGACTATACTGGCGAAGTTTTAAGGTGTAAGGCGGAAATAAGAGTGGCTGTAATAATATTGGCGGAATAAAACGTGTTACTAAAAATTAAGCGTTTACAATATATTTTTATTCTTTTTTAATACAAAAACGTACATGTAACTGTAAACAAAGTACAGAGATGCAAAAAAACGATTTTTTTTTTAATCAGAAACGAGACATTTTTAATAATACCTATACATTCACTAGACTTTGACGTTATTTATAAATTGTCGCTGTCAAATTTTCATTGGAATTACCATAGATACGTACGATGCAATTATCGCTGTGCTCTTTCGGTTTCTACAGTGCAATTATCGCTGTAATTTTCCGAGAATTGCACTCCTCTAATGGGATTTTTTATACATGAGGGAAATATTCAAATATATATATTTTTTAAAATCATCCTTTTGATTCAAAAATATTAAAAAATGCACCTCCTACTAAAAACCCTTTTTATATGCATTTGCCTTAAATTTTACTTTCTCTTTCAGTTAGTCTTGAATAGGTACTACTTTTAAAAGAGATTTGTAATGTTAAAGTATTTTGCATTCACACATTACATACCACAATCTGTAGGCAAGAAATACACCTTTTTTTAGTTTTTTAAAATATGAATTTTTGTTGCATTGAATAGCTAAAATAACTTTGGGGCAAAGAAAGGTTTATTAAAACAAAACATCATGATATAAACGTTTTATTTACATTAACTTACATTAGGTAGTGGTAGTAGTAGTAGTCTATTTGGAAAAAGCCAATAATACAAAATATGTAGGTAGTATGTACCAAGATACAAAATTCTTAAGACTATACACACGTCTAAATGCTCATGAAAAGCTTAAAACATTTAAGAGTAATTAGGAAGATTCCTGAGAAATTAAACTGATTATTTTTTATTACAACAGTGAAAAAAAATCGATAAGTATTTTTTTATTTCCACTAAATATGAATATTACGAGAGCTATGCCAGTTTTTAGTTTTGTATATATCGATATACTATGCATGGTGTGGCGTAATAATTCATGTGTATTGTGACGTCATAAGCACATTTCAAGGCGTATCTGCCTCATTTTTCACCTTATGAAAAAAAGAAAAAAACACGTGTCCACTTAGTTTTCATAGGCTATCGAAAAATTGATGAAACTCTCTCATTGTTCCGTATACCTGTTTCTGCTATTTTAATAGAATTTTTTAAAAATATTTTACAGACTGTTCTATAGGTTTAACATAGAAATAATCCGTGGGGGAAGCTTTAACATTTTTTTCCAATTTTTACTCCGTTCTTTTATTTTTTCTTTACCTTTACAGATAGAAAAGACATACAAATTGTACTTTACGTCACTCACTACACTTTTCCGTCCTAAATTTTTAAAAGAAGGGGGTAAATATTGGAAAAAAAAATTAAAACTCCCCCCACGGATCATTTCTATATTATTGAACCCATATATGTAGTATGTAAAACAATTTTTTAAAATCTTTTAAAATAGCAGAAACAAGTAAGGGGAACAATTACCCATTTAAGGATCTAAAAAAAAAACTGTTTAAGAGCATCAAAGCTCCTCAAGAAAGTAAATTAAAATCCATCCTACCAATAAGAAGACTCTTTTAATACAAAATGATAAAACTGAATAAACTCACTGCTATTTATGCATCGTGACAGTAAATAAACCCTTTTTAAGATATTATTCCCATATTTTGTATGTAATGCTGCAGTTATCCTTAAAAGAAAATGATACTTACTTAAAATAAGAAATCCCTGGTATTTTATCCTTATTTTGGCAACACCAAATCAAACACCGTTGAGTATTTTCTTTGACCTTGGCAGTTGACGCCATTGTCTTTTAAGGTCTTTTGTCTTTAAATCATATTCCTAACGTCTACACCAATTTATACACTAACAAAATACACTAATAACGAACTATTATAATAATAAACTAAACTAGATGTCCAGAAGTAAATTAGTTATTTCCAACGAAAACGATAATATAAACCACTCACACGCACGTACGTACTTCAATAAGTGAACGAAACGAAACGCCGAAACCCATTACGGCAAACACAGAAAAAAGAATTATTTCAAGCGCAAGCAACAAACAAGGTCAGAGAAATTTAATAATATTTTTGATTACCGAACTGTAAAAGCTTTATGAGCTGATTTCGTTCTGTCGCTTCTCGGTGTTTGTGCGCATGAGTAAAATTATCCTATTTTCAGTTCTGTCCGACGCAGAACCCGGTTTTTTTCTCCATGATTGGTACGATTTTTCGACGCTTGCAGACGGTTTGTGCTTATCCATATATGGAGATCGGTGAGTTATATCGCTATTTTGCATCATATATACAGAGTAATAGTAAAATAATTCTCTATTTTCTTAACCTAGATCGAAATCCTCTAGTTCTGAGTCCTCTGAATCGGAGTTTGCTTCCATTTCCTGGCCTTCGGGCTGCTGATTTTCAAACTCTAAATTTTTATTTTCAGGCTTCTCAAACTTTTTAGAAACGCCAGTTGAGTCGTTGCAATCGCGGCCTCCTTACAGTGACTTTATACAAGAAAGTGGGGCAATTTAGCTCCGCCCATCCGGCATTAGGAGGCAAAATTTATAGCGGGTTTGTATTATTAGCATAGGATATTCAGATATTTTCTTTTAAATTAATTATTTTCCAGACATCTACCTATAAAATGTGATATTAAAATCATAAAATAGTGATTAAAACGAAATTTTTAATTTAGT
>MU195316.1:878-16091 GCA_016904865.1 Pissodes strobi
ACACACACACACACACACACACACACATACAGGTTTCCACTATATTTGTGACGCACCGACCTGTGGACCAAACTGTGACGTTTTCCGATTTGCTCTCACATCTGATTGACCTTGATTTTAGATTTAAGTAGCTATTTTTAGTTTTATTTTACACACCATAGAATAGATATTATTGACATTTTCTACAAGCCGTCACAGTTAATGTACCAACCAACACGTACACACAAAGCGTCACAAATAGGTCTAATTTTACACAGTCCGCCACATTAAATGCAATACGTGCTTTTTTTACACAGTGCGCCACAAATATTGGTTTTCGTGAATGCGTCATAATTTTTGCTCATAAAATTTGAATGCAGGGATGCAGGGATGCTCACGCCATTCACTCCGTGCATACCTAAAATACTCCAGCCGTTCGGGTAAAGCTTTTCGCGCAAATGGAGTAGCTCTTTCAGCGTTCGACTATTACGGAGTGGAGTAAATAGTATATTATTTTATATGGAGGAAAAGTGATACTTTTCATGGCGCGCTCGTGTTTAACAGCCGAACGGAGTAAGGCTGGTAATAGAGAGCAAGCCATGAAAAGTAACTTTTCCTCCAAATAAAATATGCTGTTTTTTCTTCAAATGTCGACAAATTAATGCAAAAACATCTCTTTTTAATAGTAATAATATCTAATTATTATTAAAGATCAGTGGGTTCGCCAGGCGGCTTAGACCGGTGTCGGTGAATAGGCACAGGTTGTTGCTATAGTAATGTTACATAAAGCTGTCAGTGGACACTGTCAACAACAATTATTCTTTTAAGATTGCGTCTCCGATTGCGTTTTAATTCCGTATTGATAAGCAATTTTTGAGTAAGTTCGATTAAATAATAACCAATTTGTTCCTAAATTAGTGATTTTTAGAAATGCAGTCACAAATTGAGTGATAAATACAAATTGTAATTTAAATCTTGAGTTGTTGACGCTAATTTTGCTGTCTGCTGTATTGTATCTATGTTGCTATGACAACACTTTTACCTCCGCCGGCGGAAAAGTGAAAAGTAAAGCTCCGGCGGAGGAAAAACGAAACTTCACGGCCGCCTACACAGTCGAGTAATGACGAATTTACTGACGTTTGAAGAAAAAAGAGTTTACTCCAAAAGTTCCACCTCGCAGATGGAAGATATTCGAGTGAGCCTGCGTAGTTTGAGAATCGAGCGAGAAGTGTCATTTTCGATTTTCATTGTGTGTCTTATTTCTTACCTTTGTTTGGGTCATATGCATAAATTTTTTGGCCATATGTAGTCCAAGATTATAAAAATATGGAAATAAGTAAATAACCGCATTGTCCTCTTCTAGACGAGGTAGGTAACTCCGTTGTATTTGATGGGTCACAGGTACTATTTCACAAAACATTAATAAAATTTGTAATTGAGCAAACATTGTGTACGAATTCTGTTAAAAAAACACTTTTCCTAAAAATTAAAATTGAATACAGAAAATAACTGTCTTGAATTCGTCAGTAATAAGCCATTGCTAGGTCCAACAACTACGAATCGTTCGACTATACATTTTGACTCCATACGCTCCAAGATCACGTGCCCGAGAATCCACTCGTACAGTAGAGATATACGAATAAATTATATAAGCTAAGGTATTTCATGTACATTTTACTGAGAATATGCGATTTCAGGATAATTATGTTCATTTAGTCTGCGACATAGTAAAACATCCAGTCAGGAACAATAACAATATACGTGAGCATATTTCCAGTATTATCCAACACTGGTAGCGAACAATGAGTTATATAAAAGTTGTAGAACATTTAAAAATCTAAAAGCCTTAAATAATTTGGAATGTACTGGGTGGCTTTAAAAGCTATGCCGCATCAAAGTAACCTTCTTTTAAATGCTGTTCAAAAACCATTTTTGAACACGTCTTCAAATCTAACGATTTAATTTTTGTACAGTTTAACATTGCACGCCACTGTCCTCGCATTCCAAACAATTTAAATCCTTGGCGATACTACTAACGCCATCTCATGTTTACCACGTTTATCCACTGCGTCGGCAGGCTAGAAAGCTAAAAGTTAAGCGTCCTCAAAAGGCCTCCGACCAATCATAGCGCTTCGCGCTTTATCCGGGCTGCATTACTAGCGCCATCTGTTGTAACGACCTTTACTCATTTGGAGCCGGTCGCACATCGTAAACTCATCTGACCAATCATAGCGTTTCCCGCTATACACCGGCGACCGAGTCGACCAATCACGGCGCATCCTACAGGATAGCCAGTTCACTCAAACTAAAATTCCCTAAAATGCACATCTTTAATATTCGAATTTCATGCAAACTAATCAGCAGATTTCAACCGGGTTTGTATTAAAATTCATAATATTAATTTAGACAACCGGTCATGTTAAGTTTTTACACAATATCTATGTATTTACATTATTGCCCTTTCCATGCCCGAAACGGTGCATCTTCTCCCACCAGAAGGGGCGGTAACAACTTCTCCAAGTTGCTCTAGTTCCCACGTTCTAGAATTCAGTATTGAGTAACCAGTGGTCTCTTTAACCTCGACCATGTAAGTCGCAAAAGGCGCACCCCCGTTTCTAGCCGGCTGGCGCTAGGCGCCATGCCGGCAAGTTTTCACGTTTTGATACCTCATCATCTCTAGTTTGTTACTCAAGTGATATAGTGATATCCTGGCATAATCATCGTTACATCAAGCCTGCAATAAGGTATTTATTGGCAAACTTAATGCCATTATTCTCCCGCCGAGCAATGGCGTCCCAATTGGTCTTATCCATGGGAGTTGTACAATCGAGCCCTGTCTCGAACCACACCACACTCAATAGAGCCTAGTCTCTAAATCTCAAGTAAGTAAACGAACATGTTTACAATCACATTCTCGCAAAGCCTACAAAAAGGTATTTTTGGGCATCTTACTGTCATTGTGGAGACCCACTGATCTCTTGCACTAAGCCTACAAAAAAGGTATATTTCGGCTCTACTGCCATTTTGGAGACCCACTGATCTCTTAACTCTCAAAGGCTGTGCCATGCGCTGCGCAGTCCCCAATGGTACTTCCATTGGATTTTCAACATTCTATATTACCAGTATACCACTGGTTGCTACACTCTTGCCTTATTCTAATATAAGGATTACTCTGCACTAGCCTACATACATACTAATGCTTTATTCTCATATAAGGATTAAACGGCACTAGTCTGCCAATATACTCAAGCTATCACAATGCTACATCCCATACGCGGATTTCTGCTTACCTATGCTACCTGCATAGCATACTTACTAATCATTCATGCGTGCACGAATAAGCCGCATTCACAAGGCATTCATGTCATGCCAATATGCACTAACTGCATACCAGTCAAACCACTACACTTCAGTCATTCCTATTTGCAAGAAATAGAACTACATTGTACATAGCAGCTAGATATAGGCTTAGCAAGTGTTTTGTCAAAGTGACTTTCCCCCAGTGTTAGAAGATAACCTGAACATTGAACGTTTCTCGTCAATGGTGTTCATAGTGTACATATTAGCTTATAGGTGGACTCTAAGGTAATACTAATCCTGTTATTATCGCTTGTATATTGTATTTCATATCAAGCTAAATCAGCTAACATAGTTGATAAGCAGCTGTTCCGCAGGAACTCTAACAGACATTTAACTGTATATAGTTTCAAGGTTATGTTTATAACCATACATTAGTTTAGTACTACAATTGTTTACGCAATGCTTTAGTTTTTAAGAGTATTATTTATGTCACATTTTTCAAGGTCGAAATTTGCCTCGACTGATATTTTTCACATCGTAGCACTGACTACGTGCAATAATTAATTGTTTATATTTTGTATATTTATGAGCTTCTAGTTATTTTCAGGTAAAATAACTTATTAAAATATTCATATAATACTAAAGCTTTTTGTTTTATTTACAAATTGACTTTAGAACTAGCCCTATGGTAAATTTTAGTGCCTAAGAGCACATCTCTTTTTGTTCAGAAAATCGACCAAGATCGACTCTGAAACAAATGCATTGATTCATTTTTGTCTTAATTTCTGAATCTGTAATAGTATATTATGATATAAGTGTATAAGAGGGCCTTTAAAGCACGCGCGTCATATTTCAAAACACGACGCGCAGCGGAGTGTTTTGTAAGTCGCAAGGGCTTTAAAGGCCTCTTATACACGTATATCATACGCTATTTTTTATTACGAATGCATCAAAATCTCAAAAATGTTTTAAATATTAAACTTAAGGGATATATTGACGAATATATTAATCTGTCATATTTGACGTGATCAAATGTTTCTATAGCAACCTTTAAAAAAGTAGGCGCATCATAAACATCATTTTAAGCACGCTGCAGCGTGCGATAATCGCTGATTATGATGCATGCGTAATAAAAAAATATATATGCATTAATTACATTCCCTATGCACAGATTGAATATTTAATAAATGCCATAAGCGCAGATTATTGCAGTCAGTATCGGAAGAAAAAGGTTAGTATTTTTGCTAAAAATAATCAGTGACAATCAGTGGCGGCTCGTCGGGCGAGGTGGCTCTTCGCCAAAGAAAAATAAAAAAATTATATCGAAACACTTTTTAAAATATTAATTTACTAATATATTATACTTTCAGCCGCTTTTAGCTCTACATTGGATATATCTAAATATGTAAAAAAATTAATAAAGTGCCTCCGGCACAATATTCAATCCGGCCGCAGCTCTGTATAATATTCCATTGATCGCGACCGTTTCGTTAATACCGACTAAACAAACGGCGTCAGTCGTCACCCGCCAATATACAGTCAGGTGGTTTTACTGTGGCACTGTTGCCATGGCTGTTTCGGCGTCACGCAAGGACATTATTTCCGATCTTTCGATCTTTTATTTGTTTATTTGATTCCCGTTGCCGTTGGTACGGTCGGAAAACTTTGTTTTTATTTAGTTAATTTTACACTTTAGTACATTTCTTGTTGTTGGTTCTAAATTTTATTAGTAACGCGATTATTGTTTTGAAAATTAATCCGATTAATGACTTGGTGTGCAATACAACGAAGTTCGATGTGTACAATTTGTCTTTTCTCTCCGACGCTTTTGAAAATTTATTAGTTTTATGGCACAAAATTTGCAAAAGATCAAACACTTAAAAATTAACTTTCTCTGTTATATACCGAAGAAAATTATAGAAATATAAAATTGCAAGAACTGATTATAAAATTACAAGGACATAGACACTTTCATAGAAGCCTATACCTTGTTTTGCCTGATTCTTACAATTTCATCGACGCGCGTATAGGTAGGGAGTAGTTTTTCATGTATAAAAATTTAAAAACTTTTATAAGAAATACCATTTCGCAGAACAACGACAGCGCTGATCAACGGGACAGAATTAAGGACAAGGATGCGTAATATCGCTCCGCCAAAAACCAACATGGAGAAGTTACTCACTTTGGAAAGGAAACTTCTACGAACGATCATGGACTACAGATGGGAGGAGTTCAAGACGACCAGATAAATGTACAGGGAAACCAGGACAAAGTCGCCATAAGAGGGGATACAAGAGGCAGCGACGAATTTTTCCAGGTGCACGACGAGGACACAGTAACTAACCAGGAAAATAGGAAGGAAGACCATAGAGGAGATGCCATTCAGGAAGATACACAAGATGATCCAAGAGGTGATGCGGTGAAGAACCAGGACAAGGACAATCAAGTATCTTAAGGCAATACTTTATAAATAAATAAATACCCATTTCGTAAGAGACTTTCCTGTTTGACTGTTATCTCACTTTATAAAGAACTTTTGCTGGAACTCATGCAGCAACATTCTTTTTATGAAGATATCATTGATAGTTTTGCCTCCCTAAAGAGTCGAGTTGGTGTACAAAAACTAGATAATGTTAATAAATCAATGTTGAAAGTATTTTAGTTTTATTTTACTTAAATAGGTAGAGTTGCCATATGTCCGGTTTTTGACTGGACAGTCCGGTTTTCAGACGTCTGTCCGGTCGAGAAAATTTTTGTAAAGGATTTCTGTTTTTTACAGATTTAATAATAATATGTGTAATTTGCGAAGCATGCCATGTCGCACTATATGCCGACTGTTTCGACTTCTGTTACGTATTAAAATATAGTACATACTTCTTTTTGAAAAAGTCGTTTTTTTTCTTATCCTAGGTATATTTGACATATGACAGTCGATACCTACCAATTATTTTTTCATTTTGGTAATATGTATCTTATCCGCAAAAAAGGTGTTACAAAGCTACTGGCAAAAATCGCGCACGTAGGAATCCTTCTCCCCCGGAGCACTATTCATGTGCCCATAAAAGACACATAAGTTCTCCCCCTAGTGTCTTGAGAAAAGGGTTCATCACAAAATAAACATTTTGCGTCGTTGCTTTCAGGGACGAACTGACCAATTTGGTCCATGTCAAGATCATCATCTGCAGGTGCAAATTCCTCTTCTCCATCCTCTTCCGAGCTTGCTTCTTTGCTTTCAACTCTAGTTCTTTTTGTGGCCTTCTTACGACTTTCATTCGATTCTACTAGAACTAGTTTTCTCTTTCCTTTTCCATTTTTTGTTTTGTTTAATTTTTCAATTGATATTTCTAGCTCTGTTTTATAAGGGGACGAAGTTATAACTTGTGATTTGGAAGGCTTTTGTCCCCTTGTATTCGCTCGCTTCCTAACCAGTAAAACAGGCGAAATATCAAATGGACTGACTATGGTTCTTGAACAGTCATCTGATTCCACTCGCTTTAATTTCATCATTGCTGGAGCCTCCGACTCTTCTCGCCTTCTTGGTTTAGTATCCAGGATTTTTTAACAACCTGGTTGGGTATCCAGATCTTTTGAACAACCTGGTTGGGGATCCAGATATTTGGAATAGTCGGGTTGGGAATCCAGATTTTTTGAATTCTTTTGTGTGAGGTCTGAACCAACAGCAGTAATGGTTGAATGAGATCGCGGTTCTTGCAGCTGAGTTTCTGAGCCTGAACTACATGATTTTTCGGCTTCATTTTTTTCGACAATATAATCAGCATCCGTGAAAACATATTTATTCTATGGACAGATTCCCGTCACTCTGAATTAATTTACAGCTATCTCCGTTGTCTGGCATTTCAACAGAGCATTGCCAAGCAATTCAGCCAGATCAAACTGTGTTAGTGCTCTGTTGTTTCTTCTCAACCAACTCCTGATTTCTTCACTGTAGTAGGATTTAAGTGGCCCCATAAAAGTCTTGGGTCGAGTGTGGGGAAAGGGATATGATACAGACATGATTTTCTCTTGCTAATTTTATTATGTCTAAATTTTTAGTATGTGTGTAATGTCCATCTAATACGAGCAGCACTGGAAACTCTTCAGTTGGCTTCACAAATTGAATGAAGTGGTTGAACCACATGGTAAATAGATTTTGCAGAATCCAGCCACTTAGGTGAACTGTGTAGATAGATCCAGGTGATGCACCTCACATAAGCTGGTCGTTTCTGTTTTTCCTCGGAAAAACAAGCATTGGAGGAACAAATTGTCCTCCTGCACTCATTGCTGCAACTACAGTAACTAATGAACCCCGCCGAGCCGATGTTATCGAGGCCATCTGGCGTTTTCTTTTCCTTGCAATAACTTTAGGCAATCTACTTGGAACAACGGAAAGACCAGTTTCGTCTACGTTGAACACTCTGTGTGGTCCAAATTTGTGTTTTTCATACAGTACCTCAAGGTTGTTAAAAAATTTCGGTGACATTCGCCTTGATAAATCCTAGCGCACGTGCGAATGAGGTGCCAGTTGGATTACGCTTAGACAATTGATCCCTATGTCGATTTAAATACGCATCTAACCAACTGCGACCGGCAATTCCATTTTTAAAGGGATGCTTTATATTATTCCTAACTGACATTGTGTAAGCCATAGGTCTCTTTTTGTTAAACCATAAAACTGTACTTCCATTTTGCGAATATAGTTGAGTAATTCCTTTTCTGCGTTATTTCCAAGAACTGTTTTCCAGCCTAGTTTAGTACTGACGATGCAAAAAGTCCATATAACAGCTTGGTCCGAATATGGGCCCCGACCCATATTTAACGCACTTAGGGGGCCCATATTGCATACAATGCAACTCGCTATAAAATTATAGGTTAGGAAAACCTGTCATTTTTAGAATGAAATTGAAAGCTAAAATGCAATGCTAAACATTCCCTCAGACACGAAATAGTATTAAGAAATATGAAAAATACGCTATTTAAACTTACATCAAAAAGTTATAAGAACGACCAAAGCACATCAATCACAATCGTTTAATAACAACATGTAGTATGACGTCGGGAGCCGGTAAAATAGGTTTTGACAATGTCAAATGTCTTTTTAAGGAGAAATTTGAAATTTTGGTTGAAGATATGGTTTATGAAAACTCAGATTTTCCACTAAAAAACAAATGGATGAGGCAAGAATTTCAAATACAACCCTGCATATATTTTGACCTATTTGAATAGAGCTTGAAATTGCCTTTTTAACCATGTATCACAAGTTGCCATTTTTTTTCAAAATGGCGGCGTAGAGGGCCTTTATCCCAAATTCAATATGGCGGAAATTTGACATCAGCATTGGAGTTTTTGTCAAACTGTCCATTGATATAGAAAACAAGATAAGTTTTCATGTAGATTTTTCTTACTATTGGAAATTCTAGATAATTGTTATAAAATTGAAGCATTTTTAATTTTTCGTTAAAACGTCAAAATTTATGTCAATTTTTCTCGAAATTTTGAATAGAACCCTGTACATATTTTAACACATTTGGATAGAGCTCGAAATTCCCTTTTAAACGATGTATCACAAGTGGCCATTCTTTTTAAAGATGGCGTTGTAGATGACATAATTCAATATGGCGGCGGGGAATTTCGCTCTATCTAAATGTTTAAAAATATGTATAGGGTTCTATTCAAAATTTCGAGAAGAATTTACATACATGTGGAAACTTTAAGGAAATACTAAAAATTCTTCAATTTTATAACAATTATTTAGAATTTCCAACAGTGAGAAAACTCTGCAAGAAAACCTGTTTTGTCTCCTATATCAACGGACATTTTGACAAAAATCTATTGGTGATCTCAAAATGCCGCTATATTGAATTTGGAATACATGCCCTCTACGCCGCCATTTTGAAAGAAAAATTACATCTTGTGATACATCGTTGAAAAGGGAATTTCAAGCTTTATTCAAATATGTAAAAATATTTGCAGTGTTGTATTTGAAATGCTTGCCTTTTGCTCACTTCCGGTAAAACCGGAAGTGATATTCATTTGTTTTCTAGTGGAAAATCTGAGTTTTCATAAACCATATCTTCAGCCAAAATTTCAAATTTAACCTTTGAAAAGCATTTGAATGGTGAATTGTTAAAGGATTTCGTTGATACCCGGTATAATTATAATTTTATAATAAAAAATAGAAAGAATAATATCACCTATACAACTCTCCGAGCGTGACCTCTAACTCACGCAAACTAACAATGAAAGTAAATTAATAAAACAAACCAGCGGAAATTCTCGCGGCACTCGACAGTCTACAAATCTTTGGCAACACGGATTTCCAAGAAAGGAGCCAGGCTTAGAACAGTCTGGCTCCATCGGAGGGGTCTTTCGCTTTACATTGGATAGTTCTTCTATTGCGAAGCTATTATTTTCTTTGGTTCTAGTAAGGTGCATTTTAACCCAAACTAACCTAAGTTAACTCAAAAATCGTCACCCTTATGCCAGAGGCATATTAAACGCTTCCAATCTCTCTTGATTATTTCTGTGTAATAAACGCTGTTTCATCTGAAAATGCCAACTTCCCTAGAAAATTGGAAAACTAAAAAAACACATTAGTGTTGCGGTAATGGCAATGTTTCGCAAATTACACAAAATTAAAATCATTAAAAAACCGGACATTCTTTTGTCCGGTTTATTAAATTTTAAATTTTTTCCACCGGACCGACATCGGAAAAACCGGACATCTGGCAACTCTAGCTACTTAAGCAAAATAATACTTTTAACATTGATGTATTCACATTACCTACTTTTTGTACATCAACTCTAATCTACTCTTTAGAGAGGCAAACCTATCAATGATATTTTCATCAAACGAATGTTGCCGCATGAGTTCCAACAATAGTATATTATTTTATATGGAGGAAAAGTAATACTTTTCATGGCGCGCTCGTGTTTAACAGCCAAACGGAGTGAGGCTGGTAATAGAGAGCAAGCAATGAAATGTAACTTTTCCTCCAAATAAAATATGCTGTTTTTTCTTCAAATGTCGACAAATTAATGCAAAAACGTCTCTTTTTAATAGTAATAATAATTATTATTAAAGATAAGTGGGTTCGCAAGGCGGCTTAGACCGATGCGGTGTCGGTGAACAGGCACAGGTTGTTGCTATAGTAATGTAACATAAGGCTGTCAGTGGACACTGTCAACAATAATTATATTTTTTAAATTGCGTCTTCGATTGCATTTTAATTCCGTATTGATAAGCAGTTATTGAGAAAGTTCGATTAAATAATAACCAATTTGTTCCTAAATTAGTGACTTTTAGAAATGCAGTCACAAAATTGAGTGATAAATACAAATTTTAGTTTAATAACTCTTGAGTTGTTGACGCTTATTTTGTTGTTTGTTTGTATTGTATCTATGTTGCTATAACAACACTTTTACCTCCGCCGGCGGAAAAGTGAAAAGTAAAGCTCCGGCGGAGGAAAAACGAAACTTCACGGCCGCCTACACAGTCGAGTAATGACGGATTTACTAACGTTTGAAGAAAAAAGTTCTTTATGAAGTGACATAACTGTCAAATTGTAAAGTCTTTCTTGCGAAATGGTATTTGTTGTAAAAGTTTTTAACCTTTTTAAACATGAAACTATTCTCTACCGATACGCTCGTCGATCGAATTGTAAGAATCAAACAAAACAAGATACTTTACCTATTATAGGCTTCTATGAAAATGTCTTTATGTCCTTGTAATTTTATAATCAGTTAATGCAATTTTATATTTCTATAATTTTCGTCGGTAGGTCTATAATAGAGAAAGCTTATTTTTAAGTCTTTGATATTTTGTAAATTTTGTGCCATAAATTCATGAATTCATTTCGAATTATAGGAAGATCTACCTAAAACTTATCAAGGCAGCAAAGAAACTATTTTATCAAAATCGTTTATCAACTGCTAAAAACGTATCCAAGGAGACCTGGTCCATTATTAACGATCTTAGAGGCAAAACAAATTCCGCAAATCAGAGCATGCCAAAAGCAAATGATTTAAACGAATATTTTGTCAATGTGTCGACCCTCTTTCGTTTCTTCCTCTTTCTAAAAAAGTCGCTGATAGTTTTTTCCTAACACCCGTGACCAGCCTTGAACTTCTTCAGGTAATGAGCAGCATAAAGAGTAAATCAGCGTGTAGTACTGATAATCTGTCAACTAAAATTTTCTTGAACCTCCCACTTCCAATTATGGATGTCCTAGCTTCCTTAATTAATGCGTCCTTCACGAAAGGTGTTTTTCCCGAATGTCTCAAAACTGCGATAATTATTCCTCTTCATAAGGGAGGTGAAAATGATGTCTTATGCAATTATCGTCCAATTGCTCTGTTGCCCGTACTCTCTAAAATCATTGAAAAGTTATTAAAAAATAGCCTCATGCCATTTCTCCTTAGACATGGCATACTGTCTCCAGAACAGTTCGGATTTTTACCAAACAAGTGTACTAATGACGCCATGTTCTCGTTGCTTCACGATGTTTACTCATCCCTTAACAACAATCTCCCCACTGCTACAGTCTTCTGTGATTACGCTAAAGCGTTTGACTGTGTGTGTCATGAGATCTTGTAAAGAAAACTAAATTTTTATGGAATCCGTGGTATTCCTTCGGACTGGTTTCAATCTTATCTTGAAAATAGACAGCAGTTTGTTAGAGCGAACGGTTCTGATTCTGATTGCAGATTAATTACCAGTGGTGGAGTTCCACAGGGCTCTGTTCTTGGGCTTATCCTTTTTCTAATATATATTATTGACATTACATACCTAAAAATCAATGGTAAAATTTCTCTCTTTGCTGACGACACAAGCATAACTTGGAGTGATTCTAATACTTTCTCCCTACACTCTAATATCTCCAGCGATCTCGTCACAATCAAAAAACTTGGTCTGACTCAAATTGGCTGTGTTTCAACGTTGATAAAACGGTAGCCTTATCTTATAAAACAACCTTACAACAACCCTTGCTACTTCACAACAGCAATATTAAATACGTTGAATCGGCTAGATTCCTAGGTTTGAATATTAATATTAGTGCCAACCTTAAGTGGTCCGCATATATTGATTCCTTGACAAGAAAACTTTCTTCAGCCTGCTTCGCAATTCGATCGGTTTCGAAGGAACTAAATCTGTCTACTGCCAGGCTCACTTACTTCTCTTTGTTTGAATCTCATCTTCGCTACGGCCTTCCCTTTTGGGGCTGCTGTAACACCGAGCAATTTCGTACCATTTTCAAACTTCAAAAGAGAGCAATTCGTTATTTATAAGCAGCAACTTCTGTTTGATTCTGCCCAGCAGTAATCATTCCAATTGCCATATTAGATTGAGCAGCACTTAACTTTCTCCTGGGCATAGTGAGACTTAGAGAAATTAATTTGCAATTCCGTCATGTTGACAAAACGTTTCCCATTGCTAGGTGACACAACCGAAAAATGTCACTTTTCAAACGTTGATATTTCCAAAACAATTGAATTTAGGTATAGAGTATGCTAAATCAGATATGTCTAAAATTTTAAGGAGAATTTAAAAATCCAAATAAAAACAGGATGTACCATAAGAAAAAATTGCCAATGACTTTATACCAACCACGCGAGTTACCCTGTGTACTTAAATGAAAATAAATTACACGACACCTTCAATGAAGTGCAGTCATGCATTTCTGCCCAATTTGAGTCAATAATATGGCCAATTAGAGTACTGAAATTGGAAAATACAAGTTTCCAAAAAATCTACATAAGTTTGTAAAAATTTATAATTTGAAAAAAATTAAAAAACCGTTCCGAGATATTGACACAGGCATTCTAAAACTACCATCATAAAAAATCTGCAGTTGTTTCTAAAAAAGTTACAGAACATCATAAATTCGTTCCTTCGGCTCTCCTTCACTTGTCACCCTGTATCTAATCCGTAATGTCATCATTGACCTGACCTGACATGACAACTTAAAGCTGAAAGTACCGCCTTTAAGTCGCTAGTATACATTTCAAGTTTATTTAATTTTTATTTGAGAAATCCTCATTAAAACTTTACCTGAAATTCAAACTATCCTTAGCTTTTGAAGAGCAGTTTATTAAGTTTTGTTTTGTTTTGTATTTACCCTACTTTATCTTAATTCGCTTTGTCCATAAAGTTTATTTGAATTTTTCTGTGGCAATAAAGCATACTTGACATTGACTTTGACTTAAAACTCTAGTAAATTTTCAAAAGTGTCGGAGGGACAAACTGTACATATCGAACTTTATTGTATTGCACTTTAAGTTATTAATCATTTTCAAAACAAAAATCACGACACTACTAGTAGAGTGTATGTATTAAGATATTCGCTCTAAAAAACGACTTTCTTCAGTACATCATAAGATAACCCTTATTCCGGGGGTAATACAAAATTAAACTGTGCAAAAGGGCACTATCATCAAAAAACGAGATACTGATACCACCGTATAGAGAAAAAAAATACCTACTTAATTGTTGATCCAATGAACAATAAGATTTTTGTGGAGAGTATATTTCTATAATTATTTAAAAAATATAATTAGCCCTTATGGCCGAAAATATCTTTAAAAGTAAATATCTCGGTTTCAGCAGCCGTGCAAAAATTTGGTTAAAAAGAGGTATTTTTTAAATATACCATTCATTTAACCAAAAACGAAGGCCTAGATGTGAAAAAAATATTCTTCATAAAAGCTTCGCTTATGTATTGATAAGGTAATAGAGCGAACCACATATTTATTGCTTGTAAACTAACAAAGATATTACAATAAATAACGAGAGACGTCATGGGTTTACGCCGTAATTAATTCTGACCAGCAATTTCATTGACTCTCAGTGTATCTCTCTTCGCCTTCAAGCTTAGCATAGCTTTATTTCTCTCTACGGCTCATGCAATATAATATTATTATAGACCTGTTAAGATTTTATTTATTTTATTTTTATTACAAATCTTCTTGTTAGATGTCAATGTGCAATAATGCAATGTGCCATATTGATATCTGTTTTTACTATATAATGAATAAGTTTATGTGTTACATATTAAAGTAGCTAGTAAATAGGGAAGAAATATAGAATTATTTTGCGTTCTTATTATATCTACACACATATATGTTTCAGCTGAATATGTCTGGGTAAGTTGTAAGTTTTTGTTTTAAATTTTAATTAGAAAGTTTTTGTTGCAATAATCAAAGAGAAAAATGATATCAAAATAGGGATGTTGTTAAACCTCGCCAAGGCAATATGCTTGTTGATGCAACAAACAGGGTGTCTGGAAATTAGAGGTCAATGCTTAATTGAATATTTTTTCATGTTTTATACTGAGACCGAGGGAAATTTCACTCAAATATACTATGTTCCAACTTTATTTTATCCTGATTAGGCCATGACTGATACTTGTTTATATTGTTGGGTACTGTTGTCAACAATCCAGTCATAGTCTACTCATGATAAAATAAACTTGGAACACGGAATATTAATGTCATGCATACTTGCGGTCCTAAGCAGTTAATTTTTTATTATTTTTTTAAAGGGCACCTATTTATTTATATAATATTGCACACTTTTTTTTAAACAGAAATCAAATTAGAATGGACGGCACAACGGATACAAGTTCAAAAAGCGAAATTGAGCCTCTTGTATCTTTGGGTTTCAAAACAGACCGAACTGCAGTATATGTAATGATAATAAAGGCGAAATAAATAGGGCGACAGAAAGAACTTTTTCTACTATGACAGACAGGATTCAATGTAATATTGATATTATTAATGAAGCAATACAAAAAGTCACTTCAGATGCTAAAAGTAGCAATGAGTTCGAGAAAGTAATTTAGCACAAGCTATGCTATATTAGTTATACAAATACAAGTAAAAAAAATGGGTTGTATCTGAAGTGAAACTTCTTCTTTTTTTTTTTTTTTTTTTTTTTTG
>JAEQML010071538.1:0-16091 GCA_016904865.1 Pissodes strobi
AGTTACGCTCTGGATGCTCTATGTTTCGCTCGGTTGGACTTTTTCTAGGAATGGGAACAATTTTTAACAAGTAACCAGGCAAATTGGAAAAAATGCACGGAACAGCTGTTAAATTTTGTCCCATTTTAGTGGGATTTTTTGTAGTGCCGTCAGGTAAAAGGAAAATATCATTACCAATAATATAACTTGAGACAAATCCTTTAACACAAACTACATAATATTTAGTAAACGATCAATCAGCTCTTGGAATGGTTTTTAGCCACTAAATTTTCATGTTTTCATTCTTTGGGAAGTGAAAAACTGATTTACACTCGTTTCCTGCTTTTAAAGCACTAAGATAATTTGAATTTCACCAGGAATACAGCATGAACTTGGCAAGTTGATAAAAAAGTAAACAAATAAACAAAATGTAAAAAATAAGGAACCGACTTACACATTTCCAAACTTAAGCAATTAAGTACACTAATTTTAAATCTAATTCTTTCACTTAAACCTACAAATCGGGTATAAGCTAAAATAAACAACAGTATCAATAAATGAACTGGACATGGAATGTTCACATTAGTTCACCAGCGAGATCTACAAAAGAATGAAAAACATCAAAAATATTATTTGTCGCCATTAGAGTAACGCAAACGACCGTGGCCGGCATCGGCAGGCCGGCTTCACTATTTGTCACTTTTTTCACCGATAATACGGAGAATCCGCACAAAAAATAGTAACTAACATTTCGTAGAGATTCTTGGCAATTACTTCACACAAGGTTTTCATAAAATATCAACGAGAAGCCGGCAAAGAAAATGCAACTTAATCAGAAGAACCGAAAAGAAACAACCTGTTTCCCTTAAGCTTACATACTAGACGTGCAAAATGTCACGTGATTAACGTATCTACATCCAGTGTTGCCGTTGTTTGTAGTTCGCTGTTGGGACTTCCAGTCGGCTGTGATTTTATATAAACATTCATAGTTTTAATAGTGAGGTTAACGAAAAAGTCATATATTCATGGATTTGCCCTGAGAGGCTAAACCATTGTCTGCACTTTTTCCAGAAGCAAGTTATTCCATGTTGGTTGTTTTGTCTGGTAATACGTGACTGTATTTACTAGTACAATAACTATGTTTACTTTTTTATTTTTACAGTTCGTCAACTTGGCAACGTTAAATTTGGATCTCATTGTCCACTCATGCTGCTGTACAAAATCATAGTGGATTTTAGATCATCCACTGTTTTAAAACTCTCTCAATCAGGTCTGGTGACAACGTCGAACTTGTTATATCTAATATATAGTCTTGCATGAATTGATTGGATTCTTGGCTTAAATTTTCTTTTCTAGCGAATCGTTTTTCTAGCTGAATTAAATCTAGCTGCTGCTCGACTTTTTGATATTCCCAGTTTGCCTTCCAGTTCATTGAATGGTATTCTGACGATGTAGGTGCCATCAGCATTTCTGACTGTGTTGCCCTCATAATGTTCTTCACAAAATTGCCCTGCCTCTGTAAGATGTCTTTGTTCTGACACTTCTTCGTGAGTTGCTGACCTTCTTCTATTAGACTTGTTAATCCGTGTATCTCAAATTTGTTCCAGCTAGTGTTGTTTATAGCCCCAGACAAGATCCATTCTAGCTCTGTGTTTTGCCCAAGAATGCCGTCTTCCTGATTCCTTCTAGTATCTTTCCATACTCCTTAGCTCCTAGGATCATGTCAATAGGACCAGGCGGGGAGAATGTTGGATCAGCCGGAATTTCCTTTTTCCATTGTTCAATTTTCATTTGGAGAGGCCTCGTCGGTAATGAGTGTGTTAGCTTTGGTAAAACTAAGCATAGGACCTGTAATGCAAAGTTGCTTGTGAACCGAGGTTTGACAACTGCCTCTATCTTCCATTTTGCATTTTGAGGTTCTCCTGCTCCAATTCCCGTTATTTCGGAGAGTGACGCCCCCGCCATTCCGAGTTGCCACGGGACGTGGCCCATCAAATCCCATCGTCCTCCCCCAGGCTGGAGAACACCGAAGTACAAAGTCTGGGGCTGATCAATGACAGTTTGTGACAAGAGGAGCTGCATTGTATTAGCTGGCAGAAACGTCAAACTGGTGAGAGCAGTTTGATTACGGGGAGTGACGCCCTCGCCATTCTGAGTTGCCACGGGATGTGGCCCATCAAATCCCATCGTCCTCCTCCAGGCTGGAGAACACCAAAGTACAAAGTCTGGAGCTGATCACTGGGGAGTGACCCAACAAACTCTATTTTTACCCCTGTCAGACTAGGGACCACCAAAGGAAAGAGTCTGAGGCCGATGCATCCAGTGGAAGCGGCCCTAGGTGGTAGATGCATACGCCTACCCGCATCGTCCGGTGAAAGACCACCCCACCAGAACTGGGAAGCGCTAAGTGGTTTTCCCGAATCACGTTCCGTTTCCGCGCTGGTGGTTCCGGGTTCCACAGTAGAAATATAATAATATGGACATGATGGTGCTTCCAGGATCAAAATATTCCGGAGGTAAACTCCCCGGCCATTCGGATCTCCGGGCGCTGGGTGGCCCTGGGAGCCCTTCATTCCGCATTTCACAGACAGCAAAGATACCGAACCAATTTAGAATTGATTTCTGCAACATAAGAGGCCTAAATACAAACATAAATTCGGTACACCAACATCTACAAGCAAATAGACCACACATACTAGCCCTTACAGAAACACAAGTATGTTCTACAACAACAGCAGTGAACTACCCCTATCCTGGTTACGACTTACACACCCGATTTAGACATAAGTTCGGAATATGCCTTTTTGTCTGAAGCGACCTTTCATGTCACCGCGAGGAGACACTCGAACCGAACAATTTTGACGTCATGTGGCTCAAGTTCACCGCCAAGGGATTAACCAAGTTTATATGTTGTCTCTATCGCCCTCCGAGCGATAGAGCCTACCAAAGCTTTTTTTCAACACTAGCTACCACTTTTGACTCAATACAGGTTGATCATCCCTGTTCAGAAATAATCGTTCTGGGAGACTTCAATGCCCACAACACCAACTGGCTCAAACATCACAACAAGACCGACAACGAAGGTAGAGAGGCTGAAGCATTCGCCATCAGCTGCGGGCTTACTCAAATTGTAGACGAACCAACTCGAATCTCAGAGAGGGGCGAATTCGCCGCCCTCCTGGATCTTTTTCTAACCACCAATCCTGACCAGTACACAGTTACAGTTGGTCCGCCATTAGGTACTTCCGACCACAAACTTATTACAACGGTTTGTGAATTGCCACTCATACAGAAGGATCCACCATTGCCTCGCAAAATCTGGCATTACAATTCTGCAAACTGGGATGATCTAAGGGAGTTCTACCTTGATTTTCCTTGGCTCGACGTCTGCTTTGGCGTTGACGACCCGTCAGTCTGCTGCGAAAAGATCACGCAAGTAATCTCCTCAGGAATGGAAGCATACATCCCAAATTCCATCAAGTTACCATCAAAAGGAAAGCCCTGGTTCGACAGAAGATGCGAAAGAGCTGTAGGTAGGAAACAGCAAGCCTACAAGAACTGGCAGCAAAATCAGACCGCTGAAAATCGCAATTATTTTGTCGAAGCGAGAAACGAATGCAAGCGTGTTATCGACGAAACTAAACTAACCCAAACTAAGGACAAACACAATCAAAGGATCAGGAATAAACTCTTGCAATGCCCCAGTGGCTCCAGGAATTTCTGGTCGGTAGCAAAGGCGGTAAGTAACAACTTTACAGAAACGTCTCTCCCACCTTTGACAGACGAACGTGGCATCACGGCGACTACAGCCAAGGAAAAGGCAAACATGCTCGCCAAAATGTTTTCTTCGCACTCTACCTTAGACGTCCCCCAAGGCAAGACTCTCCCCACCATATCGAACATCAACACTACCATGGCAGAAGTCAAATTTCATCACCGTGATATTCGTAAAATCCTTAAAAATCTAGATACGCAAAAGGCATCAGGACCGGACGGAATACCTGCCATCGTGTTAAAGAACTGCGCCAACGAACTAACACCCGTTTTTTCTAGGCTTTTTTCTCTGTCTTACGGAAAAGGGATTTACCCATCTTCTTGGAAAGTCGCTCGAGTGCAACCTGTTCCAAAAAAAGGCAAGAAAACCACGCCCTCAAACTATCGTCCAATTGCCTTGCTTCCAATAATCTCCAAAGTCATGGAACGTGTAGTCAATCAGCAACTACTCAAGTACCTCGAGAACAACAAAATAATCAGTGATAATCAATACGGCTTTCGCAAAGAGAGATCGACAGGAGATATATTGGCCTATGTCACTCATATATGGAGTAGGGCAATTGAGAACTACGGAGAGTCTCGAGCGATTGCGTTGGATATTTCAAAGGCATTTGACAGAGTTTGGTATGACGGACTGCTCAACAAACTACCGTCCTTCGGACTGCCAGCCTCTCTCTGCAGCTGGCTTGCCAGTTTCCTTAAGAGCCGATCTCTGCACGTTGCAGTCGATGGACACATCTCGGACACATTCACCATCAACGCGGGCGTGCCTCAGGGCGCAATACTTTCACCAACTCTGTTCCTCATCTATATTAATGACCTGCTGACCGAAACAAATAATCCTGTTTACAGTTTTGCGGATGACAGTACCCTTGCCTCCCATTTTAGATCAGAACAACCCTTACCAGCGACTGAGACTCATCACCGCAGACAGGAGCAGATTACAGCAATTAATCAAGACGTGGAGAAAGTTCAAACTTGGGGCGATCGAAATTTGGTCCAGTTCAATGCAGCAAAGACCCAAGCAGCAACGTTTACTAAGAGGGACAATACAGCGGGCCCTGATATCATTATGGCAAGATCGACCATTCCTTCATCCTCGTCAATCGGGCTGCTGGGTGTCTCGGTCAACAGCAATATGTCATGGCATGACCATGTTGCTAATATCGCAAAATCAGCCTCCTAGAAGCTTGGTGCGCTATTTCGCAACAAAAAACTCTATACACCGCAGCAGTTGCTCTTGCTCTACAAAGCGCAAATAAGACCGTGCTTAGAATATTGCTCACATATCTGGGGTGCCGCACCAAAGCACACCCTAAAGCTGCTGGATTCCATTCAGAAGAGAGCTGTGCGTCTCGTCGGCGACCCGGAGTTGACCCGGAATCTAGATAGTCTGGAACATCGCAGACATGTAGCCGAGATATCTCTGTTTTACAGATACTTTCACGGCAGATGTTCCCAGGATTTGGTCCGCCTCATCCCGCCCCTGGCAGCTCCTGTCAGACAGTCACGACAGACGGCAAGAGCGCACCAGTTCGTCGTACAACTGGAAACACCTAGAACATCGCTTTACAAGAACTCCTCTGTCTGGCGCACTGCATCACTGTGGAACTCACTCCCAGGATATCTGTTTCCCACTAATTACAACTTACAAATATTCAAGAGCCGTGTCAATCAACATCTTCGCACACACGCCGCTCGTCGAGCGCCATAGGGTCTCCCTTTAGTGTGTGTCCACTGCCATAAAAAAAAAAAACATGATTAATTTGTCTTAAGATTTTTTTCCTCCAAAAACATTGGTTGTGCCACTTTATAACGAATTGATGAGTTGGGCGTAACATATAATGAAATACTAGCTGAGTCGCCAATTTGTATGGATAAATTTAGTTGGACACTAATTTATAGCGAAAGTTAATTTATTTAGTTTAATTGAGTATGAGATTCGTTTTCTCTGAGTGTGTGAGTTGTCTCTTTTATTAATTATATTTGGGCGCCAGAGTTCGTAGAGACAATGCAAACTGAGTATAAACACTTAAAAATCAATAACTATTTAGATAAGAATATCAAAGAATTGCCCTTATAATTCGTGTCTCACAGATCTCGATCTTGCGATAAAATAAACATGGGAATTTAAAACAATAATATATTAATTTTATAATTAATTTACAAATATGAATGATGACATTTGATACATTGAAATCTATATAATCAGATGTAAATATAACTTATGAAATTGTTTGAAATATGGTTTTTGGAATAAATTGGCTGGCAATGAGAATGAAAATTAAAAGATTAAAATAATGTTAATTATAACAAATAGTTGGTCTTTACAAACGATCTTTCTTCTGACTGACTGATACTTAACTTCAGTTCAGTTATCTGTAACCATGCGATCGGTTGGGACCTCCACTGGAACCGCTTCTGCCTGTACCTAAGTTCAATCGATTTAGGTTTATCCAGGACTTACAGGTAATATTATTGGTGACGACTCCCACCAGTTTGCACGGCACAGCTGTAGTTTACGTCTCCACTCAGTCGTAACATGAACAAAATAGGAAAGTCTTAGACCAACGTATGCTGCTAATTAACTAATTATTCAGGAAAATATCCTATGGACCTCAGTTACATAGGAGGTAGTAATCAACAATTTGAAAATTTACTGGTTACAGCAGGTATAACCAGAATTTAACTTACAATTTTAAGTTGAGCAAAAATTATAAACAACTATTGTTAAGCAACACTATAAATAAGTACTATTACTCAAGTTATTTCTTTTCTGTAGTTCAAGATATGAAATTCAAAAGAAATTATTACTGAAATTTAAAAGTGAAAAGAAAATTATGAAACTTTGTTCCGAACAGTGGCTCTCAGCAAATTTAAATAAAAGATAACTTGATTTTAATGATACATAGAAAAATAGTAAATAATAAAATAAAATAAGTAATTTATATTTCTCTTCTATATAACCCTTGGCATATAAATGATAATTGAGCGTAATTACACCTCAATTAATTAGAGACAAATATAAGGTAATCACTACCTCGCATTGAGATAGGAACTGAGATAAAAGATAAAGAAAAAAAAACAGGTAAATTTACACATGTGAGCTTAACCTCTCATAAATGCAAATTAATGTCAGTACATCAGTGTTGGAACGTGACAGGGCAAGTGCTAATAATTATATGCTTGATGTTACAAATAAACTTAAATTTAATGAAATAAGCCTTAAAAGAAAAATTATTAAGACTAACAATACTATGAGGGAAAATCAGAGAAATTTTACTAAAAATTCAATTTACTACCTTTGCAGCAATATATAAGAAACCACTCTGAGAATTTCCCAAATAATTACTGTTCAATTTAAATGAAAATACGTAAAACAATGTGCGTGACCGCTATAAGATGAAATAATTTCGTTCTCTGTAAATTTGGACTTAACCATTATCAAATTACATGAATTTGACTAATCAGATACGCAATTATCCACCAACAAATCGGTATTTTAACCCGATGGTCACTACAAAAATTTAAGATTATTGAAGTTGTAAGAAAATCGAAGGTGTAGTATATGCAAAATTCTTGCTTTAGCAGAATATTATTAAGCGAATCAGAAACAATTATTAATTATGTATTTAAAAAATTAAAAAAATTAATGAAATATATGCAAGATGAATAAAATATTTCAAGATCAAAAACTAGCACTTACCCAGTCAAACGTTGCCATAAAGATAAACGACCTTGCTTTCAAAATTCAAGACGTTCAACCTCTTATGATTTTCGATGCTTTAATTGGATGATTTAAATCATGTGACTACCGCTATAGGACACGCGGCGACAAACTAAGGAAATACTCAATATATACTAAATATAGCAATCTATAGTAAATTAAATTCATAAATTGTAGGCATTAAACAGCGCGCTACGCTTTCCAATTACCAACTACATAAAATAAGCCCGTTTCCGAATAGATGTCACTGGCGATTCATATACCAAACATCGAAAATCATTCATAATCAAACAGAATTTAGTGGAGCGGAATAAACTTATATTCCGTTACATTCTTAACTAATTTTGGGTGTTCAAATATATCATGTCTATAACTGTAGATTAGTAAACCTTGGTTTTCGCAACGCTCGATTAAATATTGACAAGCAACATTGTAATTGTCAGCAGACACATGTAATGACTTTATAGAGCTGCATATTTTTCGAAAGAGCATCACAAATAGTAAAATTTCTATATATCTAATAGCATGTTATTATTACGCATTAATACTGTAAACATTTCTTTAACTTCTAAGCACGGGCTGTATTGGCCATCAAATGCTGGAATTATAATAAGAAACAATTTACCTATTGACTAAATACGTTCCCCATGCGATATCACGAGTTGAACTGACTCCATCTCTCCAATTAAATCAAAATACATTTTTCCAAAAATATCTCTTTCGGTTTCGACTGTCAGAGGTATCTGTTAGCTCAGTTTCCGTTTGCAATTCATTAAACTCATGAATAAGAGGTTCACATTTTTCCAACCTGACTAATAATAGCATTCTCTGATATTTTAGTTTAGTTTCTTTTGTAGGTTACAATTTTTTAAGCACCTTCATCTCATACATTTTATTGGTGATATACGAAAGGTTTTGCAAAGTTAACATGCTGGCTGCCGCTTGCCCCGTTTGGTCCCATTCGACACTTCCCGCACTCCTTGTGAGGTCGTTGAAAATCCTATTCAAATTCATTAGTAATTGCTTGACTCTGCTTACGACTACGTGTTTCTTTCGTTGACATTACTAAGCAATGTTTCTTGAAAATTTTTACAGATTGGATATTTATTTTGTTTAATGCAATTTTAATTCTTACGTTAGAGTGGTTTGGTGAATTTTCATGTATATTATGCTTTATAACGTTTATTTCCATAGGAAATGAGTTTCGATGACACGGACTAGTTTATGGGAATCCATTGCCTGCAAATTTCTCACACAGGAAGGACTCGAAAGATAGGTGATTTCAGTCATGAAGATGATTCAGTTCAGCGAAACAGAATACCTGCCTTCGCATTTTCATTCTAAGTCTGAGGAAGGTGAGGACCAACAAACTGCGGGCCTTCAGCAGAACACCAATGCCCCTGTAAATTTACCTTCTCCGGTCTCCCATAGCCGCTGTTGCTTCAGCTACTGTTCCTGCTGCAGTTCCGGTTCTTGCGGTTACAACTGGTTGGGCCATGGAATCTAATGTTTTAAAAAAAGGATTTTTCAAGAAACCAAGGACTTTTAATATCACAGCCCGTGAAAGTCCGATGGAATTTTTCTCTATATTATTACTTGACACCAATTTTATAAGGTTCATGGTGGAAGAAAGTAATAAAAGTGCTATCATTGTTTTATCTATCATTGTTTTTTAAAAGCGTTGCTGATAATGCTCAAAGAAGTGCATGAAAGAATATAACGGAAGATGAATTCAGAATATTCTTGGGTCTATTATTCTCCATGGGAATGATACAAATATTAAGACTCCAAGATTATTGGAAAACAGACAATTTGTTCAATTTGCTTAAATTTCTAGAGAATATGAACAGAACTAGACTTTATAATTCAAAGGTGTCTACATTTCTACTCGGAGTATGAAGAACCTGAAAATACTGATACCTTGGGAAAATATTTACAAACCAAAAAAACCTTGTCGTTGGATGAGAGCATGATGTTGTGACTAGGTTTTCGAGGACATTTTTAAAAGAAGTGTCACAAGTATGGCTTGAAATCATATATGTTAACAGAATCGAATAGAACTGTTTCCATATCTAACCTGGCGCAAATGATTGATGCGGAGCTAAGAGTAGAACACGCTTCGAAATGGACGGGCTTTAAGATCATGGTCATTTTCTGAACAGAGTCAGTCTTTCTCAAGAACTTTTAAATAAAGACACGTGCTGCACCAAAACGGAGAGGAAATTTGAAAAGAAACCCCCCAAGAAGGAGAAGAGAAGTTGAAGAATGGTGAACATATTCCACTCTTTAATAATGTACACATGTAGCGAAATGGAAATACAGGCGCGAAGTGATGAATATATTAACACTCTATGAGAACGAAAAAAAATTATTTACTAACAGGAGAGGAGCAGAATTTTCCTTAACAATTGTTAAATGGAATAAGTATATGTCAGGCATAGATCGTTAAGATCAACTACTTTCGTACTATCCGCGCATACATAAAACAGTCAGATGGCACAACTCCTGATAATCATTTCATTTAAGCTATATAATGAACATTCTGATTTTAGACTGCACTTATTAAACGATCTTCGTGAATTACCGACAGCGGAGATGTTAAACATTCTGCACGCTTTTGTCTAGTGTGGACGTGTCTCCCATCTGAACAAAGCGCGCCAACATTTTTGCCTGCCTGCTCGGTATATCGGATTGCCCAAAGAAACAATTATTTGCCGAAGTACAGTTTTGAGGCAAATATGTAGATTTTGTTCTGATAATGGCTTTCAAAGCATTCGTGCGTTAAAAATAATGAAAATGAGTTTATGGAATATTCAATTTGTAAGAGAATGTTATAAAAATTAAGTGACAGAAAAAATATTACGCATAAATGAAAAGTTTTCTGGAATACTAAACGGATGGTGTTATGCAGAAAGCTACCAACCCTCAATAGCGACCAACTGAGATAATTAGCTCTAAGATTCTTATTAATTTAAAAAAATATGTAGGGTATTTAAATACTACTTTGTGAATTTCTTTTGATATTTTATGCATGTTTAAATATTTTAAATATAAAATAACGGTAAAAATTGCGACTTTTTGTGGGCTGGTAGATTTTTAATTTTGCAAAATGAGCCAGTAATTTTAAGTTAAAGCAAAAGTAATTTTTAATTACCAAAAAAAAAACAAGATAATGAAGTTAGAAAATATTAATTTTATAAAGTTTTTATTTTATTCTACATCGTCCACTACTAAATCTAAATCCTTAACATTGTAACCTTCAACATCTTTAGTTATCCTGGCATCCTGCAAATTTTTATAAAAAGGCAATGCATCTGCAGGAACAAGAGTCATTTCCTTTAAATTCTGCAATTTCGCTTCAGAGATAGACTATCCTTGGGCCACAGTGGTATTAAGTCATTAAAGATTTCTTTGTTACCAGGCTTACCTCGAGAAGACTTTTTGATCGAAAATCCTTGATAGGGGTGTGAAAAATCATGTTGCTGTATCATTAGCAAAATAACTCTTGTTTTTCTATTTTGTTTGACCTAATCATTAACCTACGAAAACGTAGAGCTGCCATGCTAGCATTGTAAAATATTTTCAGGAAAATTTACACTTTTTCTGTCAATTTACACTTTTTCTGTCATTTTACACTTTTTCTGTCAACTTACACTTTTTCTGTCAATTTACACTTTTTGTCAATTTACACTTTTTCTGCCAAATTACAATTTTTCTGTCAATTGACACTTTTTCTATCATTTTTCACTTTTTCGGTCAATTGGCACTTTTTCTGTCCATTGACAATTTTTCTGTCAATTCGCACTTTTTCTGTCAATTTACACTTTTTCTGTCAATTTGCGCTTTTTCTACCGAATTCTACCTTTTGCGTCTCGGAACACCAATTTGGAGGCTACACGCATGCGTACGTGCTAATTCATAATTTTTTTCAAAATTGTTTTATTCTTGATTTTGGGTTAGTTTGGGTTAGTCTTGTTGGGTTGCGCCCCCGGATCGAGCGAAGCGCACGGAAGGCCATGCTCGAAGTGATATATTTGAACGATCACTGCGCTGCTGCCAAACGCGCAGGTCCGAAAAGTGAAAATTGCCTGGGCGTTTGGCGGCTCTGCAGTGTTACCTTCTCATTTATCAATTCACGCATGGCCCTCCGTTTGCTACGCTCGCTCCGGGGGCCCAATCCAACAAGACTAGCCCAAGGCATGCCCAAAATCAAGAATAAAACAACTTTGAAAATATATGAATAAGCTCGTACGCATGCGTGAAGCCTCAAAATTGGTGTGCACGAATGGTAGAATTCGGTAGAAAATCGTAAATTGACAGAAAAAGTGTAAATTGACAGAAAATGTGTAAATTGACAGAAAAAGTGTAAATTTCCCTGAAAATATTTTTCAGTGTTGGCATAGCAGCTTTACGCTTTCGTATTAACCAATCAATTTATTTATTATAATTTTTCGATCAGTGGTTTTTTCGATATCCATCACGCTAAAAAATCTTCGGCAGGCAATTGTAGTTATCTGGTGTGTACAATCTTTGTTGTCGTTTAAGAAGTTGACCCAATGTCACTGAAGTCGGTATCGTATCGGCAGCTGGCTCTTATAAAATACGATGCCTGTAGCAATTCTAGGAGCGGTACTTAAGCTGATCGATCTCTTCTTTTGCTATATGGAAATCGTCTCTTCTCATTTTCTGCGCCTTCTGTGCAACTTGTAAATGCTTGTTATCTTTCTGCTTGAACTCTCCGTTTTTCTTCATTCTTTCCATTGTCTATCTTCATTTTAAGGGTATCGCAAGCGTTGCAGGTGTCTTTTTTAATGCCTTTATTCTTAAATCAAATTTCGTTTAGAATATGTTCTTTAATAACAATAGGCTTACTGAACTGTCTTCCTCTTGTTTGTATATGACATTAATTTTTTTTGTAATACCAGGGGGTAAATATGCCGCCTCCCTTTCTTCCCGACACGACGCGACGCGACGGTCGGGTCGGTAGTGTGACCTGTATTTAGGTATTTTATTAATATGATTAACAGCAGTTTGAATTCTTCAATCTGTTAATTAGTTTTTATCTACTTGTTTGAAACCTCTTTGATCGCCAATGAAAAATATCCTTAAAGCAGTGTTTACTAGAAATGTAGTTTATTTATAAACATTTCTGTGCACACTTTTGTGTTTATAAATACGAGAGAATCCTTTTTTTCAGTGTTTCTACTATAAGGTCTATTTTTTCAGTCTCGGACACACCAGGAGCAATAAAATAAGTTTAAGTATCATGTGAATTTAGCGACCAAACCATTTTCTGCACATTTTGACGTGCAGTTACAACGAACTCCTCGCGTTGGATTTAAATACTTTTATGGTTAAAATATGATTTGCTGCTGTACATTCGTATCTTTTTTCTTTTCGAGTTTGGTTGTAAAATTTTCATTTTCTGCCTTTCTTTGGCTTATGTTGTAACGCTGGATTAATTTCTTGGGTAGCATCGACTTGAGGATCGTTATCCGCAACAACATGCATGGGAATATTCACGATGATATTTTCAGGTGCGTCTATTTCTACGTCTGATAGATCTCTCTGTTTAATTTCATAATACGAGTCTGCCACCGAGTCGTCACTATCTTCTATAAAAGTTTCCTCAGAGATATTGTCGCATCTATTAAACGTAGCAACAGCAACAGGTGTAAGAATTGTTAGAACATCATTATTTTGAGGTATTGTGTCTTCAGATGTGGCGATTTGGACAGCAACGATGGATGAATCTGATCCTACTAGAGTTTTCTGTCATGTCTATAAGTAACCATTAGTATCTGAAGGTGACCGATTTGACTAATTAATTTAGTTTGGTTTGTTCAGTAAGAACCTACCATTATTAGGCTTTTGTACAGAACTGTAGAGGCAAAAATAAAAACATAACAATAAAATAAGATATAAAAAAACAATAATTTAAGATACTATCATGGATTTTCCTATATTGCAAGAGCAACCTTTAAAATTTTAGCAGTTCGAATACTGTACATTGTGCTGAATAATAAGTGTACTTTCAGACACTCTACCTATATTCAAAGTTCTTTTTAAACTATCTGGATCACTACTAATCACACCATTAAGCTTTCTAACTTGAAACAAAAACTAGGTTAAGTTATTGTAATGAGCAATCCCATATTTTCAGAAAGCTACCAACCCGCTTGAAAGCATCTGGCGCTATATTAAAATAACACCAAGTGGGTTGGCAGGTTTCTGCAAATTATAAGTATAATACCAGGTTTGTGCAATTTAAAACTTTGAACAAATATGTGGGAAGGCTTTTTGTAGTTTTATAAAGTATATAATTAATGGAAGCTTGGTAGTTTTTACAGAATGCAGAGCGCGTTTTTTTTTACCCAAATATGCACTCAACTCAACATCTGGCATAATGTGAGTGGTAGCGTTTGAATAACGCCGTCTAAACCCGGTTTTGCTACTTACAAAAATAAAAGGCACCATGTATGAGACAGTATTCCCGATATCATGGACTGTTTCACTGAAGAGACCAAGAAAAACTCAAAGACATTCCCACCAGTTTTAAGAGCGAAGCTATGCATCAGAGCAGCCAGAAAAATTACCTGCCCCAGCAATCATCTTTGGAAGGATAAATATGGACTCAGTTGAACTTTTAAACAAAATATGAACTAGCAATAAGTATATTTTAACTTATATGGATTAATTAACAAGATCCCGGGCTGTTATGACAGCCAAACCTGTAGTCCTATGGTTTGTCACAAATATAATAATTAGATACGGAGCCTTGAGACAATATTATTAATTAATATATATAACGTCGCCCATTATAGGGGATAACCCTGTACACCGGATCATAGTATCATTTCTTACATTTTTAATTTTAAATTATAACCATTAGCAATTAATATGCTTTCACATGGCTGCGATTTTTAAACTACGAGAAGAATACGAACAAAGGGACATTCATGGTTTTTTTGAATCTAAAGGTTTTTGCCTCCTTATGAGAAGCGCAATCTATTCCTATAGCGGTATGTCTAGTAATTCTATCTTTTAATACAGTAGATGTTTGTCCTATATAGTTCTTATCACAATCAATACATTTAATTTCATATACTACTTTCTTCAGTGCCTCATCTGAGTCTTTTAGCCTGGAAAAAGTATTACCTATTTCCAAGGTATGTTTTCCAAAAATTTTAACATTAACTTGTTTGGTGAGTATTTTTTCAATTTTATGTGTGAACCTTTTAATGTAAGGTATAGAAAAATAATATTTGGGTTGATTTGCTGTAGGAAGAGCTGAAATGTCAGGGGAGATAGCTACATTATATTCGTTATTATTGTCTTGATAAGATGGTGATCGCTCATTTATTTAATTTTCTTCAAGTTGTATATTATGATTTTGTGTACTGATAGAATTGTACAAGATTTTTTTTAAGAACCATTCAGGATACGAGTTATTTTTTAAAATGAGATGAAGTTTTCGTAGATTCTCATCAATGCGTGATCGATGGCAGATTTTCCTAATTCTATTTTCCAGTCCCATTATTAGATTTATCATCATCTTTTGAGTGTGGTAAGAATGGAAGTTTACATTCCTTCCTGAGTACGTAGGTTTCGTGTACCAATTTGTTACAATGACATTATTGTCGGTTCTGATTAGCTTAGTGTCAAAAAATTGAACACTATTATTTTGTTCACATTCCATGGTGAACTGAATGTGATCATTATAGCTGTTGAAGATTCTCAGTATATCTTCTGTACTGTTCCTCGGTACCGAAGTGATTATGTCATCAACAATTTTTTTTAGAAATGGTAATTCGAAACCTAGGTTGGGAATGGATTCCTCCAATAAGTCATCCATTACATATTGGGACGCTATGGGCGAGAGTGTAGCTCCCATTGGAGTACCAAGAATTTGCTTATAGTATCTACCATCAAACCTGCAGTAAGTTAAATCGAAAACAAATTTGATAATTTCAAGAAAGTCACATTGTGTGAGATTGGTAAATTCAGCTATTCTCTTCCAGTGTTTAATAATGCTGTTTTTTATTAATAAATTTGGTATATTACTATATAGTGATACTACGTCCAGGTTAATTCTTACATAATCAGGTGGGAGTTGCTTATTATTAATGAAATTCGCAAAGGTAAAACTATCTAATGTATAATAATAATTATTATTTCTGTTGTACGCTTGGGTTAGTATATCTGTAACAAATTGTGCCAACTTACTATTTGGTGCATTAATTGATGATATTATTGGTCTCACTGAGAAGGTTGGTTTATGAATCTTTGGTAAGCCATAAAATTTTGGTAATGTTTCATTGTAAATAGTGAGTTGTTTGCTTTGTTCAGCTGTGTTGTCTTATTTTTTAATATTGCTGCAGTTCTATTTGCTTTTTGTTGGAAGGTAGTCGTGGGATCTCTGTTTAGGACTATATAATAATTGTTATCAGATAGAATGTTTAGCGATTTAGTTGTATAAGCTTCTTTAGTCATATTAACTGTGACACATCAACATCCCAGTTGGCATTTTCAAGTGTTGATGTTGGCGAAACGTCGTGAGATAACCATTTCTACTGACGAACGGATGGAAACCCGGAATAACACTTTTGTT